>WOXC01011017.1:0-239652 GCA_011680675.1 Gymnobelideus leadbeateri | reverse complement strand
AAAATAAAATACAAAAGAAACTAAACTTCAATCAAATTCCATGATTACCATTGGTCCAAGGGAACAGATGATAAAACACTCTTTCCTCCTCCCACTAGAAAGGTGGTAAGCTACAGGGGCTAAATGCTGGATATTTCAATTTAAGGTTATCACAAAATGACATTTTACTGACTAGTTTTACTTAACTTCCCTTTTTATGAGAGGACATCATGTTGGGGAATCATGGTATAGAAGGAAATTACTGTGATGTAAAAGAAAATAAAACAAAGGGCATCAACAAAACTTTTTAATAAAATAAAGAGGCTGCTATTAAATTTGACTTCCCAGTCAAAGTTAGTGGGATGTTTGGATTTTCATTGTATTTCTATTCTCTATGTTCTCCAGAGGCCCACATTGAAAGACATGATCAAAGTTAATATTCTCACCTAAGGTTTCCTCCACTTCATGTCCCCTACCTATACTTCAATACAGCTTTACATAGCTCCTTCAGTAACAAACTGGACACAGACATTCAGGGAATTCCAGAAATAGGGCTGCTGGGGAGAATCATTTTTGTTATATTTAAAGTCATAGATCACAACATTCAAAACTAGAAGCCCTTAAGGGTCATTCAGTCCAAACCTACCATTATAGATAAAGAAACTGAGACCCAGATTGGTTAAGTGCCTTATACAAGGTCACAGACCTAGTAGATAGTAGAACCAGCCTTCAGACTCAGGTTCTCTGACTCCAGATCCCTACTCCTCTGCTATACCAAGGGGCCTGTGTCATCAGTCTGGCCCAAGGGAAAGGGAACCAGCTAGCTCAAAAGGTGATGGTTTGCTCTGCACCCAACATGATCTATGCCTTTCAGAAGATGGCAAAGTCTATACTGAGGGCTTAGAAGTAGAAACTAGCTTTCAAATATTGTTTTTTTTTAAAATGTGATTTTCAGACACCTGGCTGACACCTTGGATGAGACTCAAGAGCTCAACAAGTTTTGTCATATTAAAATATTGGATCAAATCAAAAGTCTTATTTTGGGGTTCAAAAATCTGAATCTGTAAGTATGAGATGATAGAGGCATATAGACATCAGTTCATGTCATCGAGCAATTATTACATTTTTACTATGTGTGAGGTTCTGTGCTAAGTGATAAAGATACGTAGTAGGGCAAAAAGAAAATCTTTGCTGTGGGGCGGCTAGGTGACACGGTGAATAGAGCATAGGCTATGGAGTCAAGAGGACCTGAGTTCAAATCTGACCTCAGATACTTGACACACTTACTAGCTGTGTGACCTTGGGCAAGACACTTAACCCCAATTGCCCTGCCTCCCCACCCTGCAAAACAAAACAAAACAAAACAAAAAAAAGGAAGAAAACTTACGAACTGAATGAAAGGGTTTGGATTAACTGCTGTGGTGAGTGCAATAGTGATCAATAAGGGGCATGTAAAAGGATTGTCTTATTGCAATGAGGACCCAGTAGACAATATGTAATATAAATGTATAGTGGACATAGCTCAGTTCTGCAATTTTCTCTAGCCCCACTCAGAAACACATGAATAGAGTCAAAGGAAGTTAAAGCTAAGAGCAATCCAAGGTTGAGGCTTTGCAAGGCATGACTGGCAATAGAATGAGGGAGGGACAGGGAAGGGCTGATGCCTGGGGGGGACCTGAGGGATAGAGGGAGTAGAGAGGAAGGTGAGGACAAAGGACTGGGATTTATGAGAAAGAGGGAATGCTGGAATTTATGAATATGGAAATAAAAAAAAAATCTGAGGCTTTTAGTAGCAAACTCTACTCATCAACAGCATGATATGCAAGTCGAAAAAGATCAAGTACTCTTAAATTGCTTTAAGAAAGACAGAGCTTTCAGGAATAAAAGAAGGTGATAATACACCTATCCTCTGCCCCTGTTTGACTATATTTTAAGTATTGTGTTCAGATTGGGGATTGGGAAGTGGGGCATGACATTGATAAACTGGAGACAGTCCAGAGGATAGGTGTCACCAGTCCCTTCAGTAAGTGTCCTATGAGGATGGTTTGAGGGAATTCTGAATGTTTTGTGTGAAGAAGAGAAGACTCAGCAAGGACAGGATCTCTTCCTTTGGGTATATGAAGGCCTATTATGTGAAAGAGAGATTAACTTGTTCTGTGTTCTGCCAGAGGGCGGAAGTAGAAGCATTGGATAGAAATTGGAAAAGAAGCAAATTTGGGTTTGATATAAGGAAAAACTTCTAATAATTAGAGCCATCCTTTTTTTGCAGGGGGGGGGGGGGCAGGGCAATTGGAGTTAAGTGACTTGGCCAAGGCCGCACAGAAAGTTTTTTGTGTTAAATGTTTGAGGCCGGATTTGAACTCAGGTCTTCCTGACTCCAGGGCCAATGCTCTATTCACTGTGCCACCTAGCTGCACCTATTAAAGCCATCCCAAAGACCAATCATTGGGTATTTTTGGGAGGGGATTCTTTGTTGAATGTAGGTTGGACTAGATCTTAGGTGAGTTTCCTTTCCAACTGTTAAAATCTATAAAATATAGAAATTTAGAATGCTGAATCTGGAAAGCATCTCAGCATCCAAACCCTTAACAATAGATGAGGAAACTCAAGCCCAGAGAGAAAAAGTCACTTGTTCAAGATGACTTAATTACAGAATTAACAGTAGAACCCATGACCCCCAACTCCCAAACCAGTGCTCAATCCACTGGGCTACTTTGGTGCTGCCTCAGGTTCTAATGCAAACACAAGAACAATCTCAAGTTAAAAGAAAAATTTCAAAGTTTTAGCCAAAGGTCTGTTCAGCCAGTATCAAATACTAAAAAATTTTAACATAGCAAAAAACCCTATAGTTTTATTGTAATACATTCCTTCTGTTTCTTCAGAACCAAGTATCTTAAGAAACAAAAGGATGCCCGAAATGACCTCTCATCCCCCAACCAACCTGTCTTTTTCCATCTGCCCCTGCACATGGTTTGGGGTGGGGGTGGGGGGTGATTTGTTGTTCTGTTTGTGGCTAAAAGAGGCAGAGGACATTATTCAGTCAAACAAATTAAACCCTAACTAGAAGCCATGTGAAGTCTGTGTTTCTGTCTATCTTCCATGCCCTTTGGTCCTGATACCTCATTTGTTCCACAACACCTGCTGTCCAAAATTTCATCAGGACAACTATAGAGGGAATTTGAAAAGAAGAAAGGGAGTAGGGAATGATCTACCTCATCTCCCTCAGCACAGATAAAAAAAAAAGACAGATGAAGCGATGGTCCCCCCTCCACACCATTTGCCAACCAAAAAAAACCCCAAACTCTCCAGACACCAAGAGAGGGAAATGTGCATAAAGAAATAGCATTTCAAAGGGCATGAATAGTTTCAGGAACAAGTCTCTGTTTGTCTCCTGGAGCAACAGCCTCAGGCTTCCACATCTAGAAATGATGCCCTCCAGGATGCCTGTCATCCAGAGATCCAGATGTGCCCTGTGTTGATGTCCTTTGCTGCCACAAACAGTTCCTGGAATTTCTTCCCACATGTCATTCTTGGGACGCTAAATCGTTTGTAGCTCAAATTCAATAGCAGTTCTCTTGGCTTGAGGAAGATGACATGATCGAATGAGCTCATCCTCCCTTTTTTTTCCTTTTGCCCTCCCCCCCAACCTCATCTCATTACTGTGCAAGTAGAACCTACCCAAACTGGGAACCAGCACCCACAGTGCTATAGGTGAACGCTCGCTCATTCTCTCGGACTTTCTGAGACAAGAGGCTTGTCAAGGCAGGAAAATAAACCCCTATGACAAAAAAGATAGACTAATCAAATCAAAGGGAAAAACTAATGCCTTCCCAAATCCTGCATTCTTTCACTCACTCATTCAACAAACATACATATTCATTTAATGTGGCTAGATAATTTGTCCTGGAGGGCACCTGGATGGGTTTAACCTGCTCCCCACTTTGGTTATGGTTAAAATCATCATCATTACCACCACTACCACAATGGAAATTTACACAGCACATACATGTCTTTCTTACAAAAACAGAAACAAAAACAAAAACCTGTAAAGTAAATACTACATATGTTATTATACCTATTTTACAGATGAGGAAACTGAGTCTCAGAGTAGTTAAAAAAAAACTTGCTAATGGCCACAAAGTCAGCAAGTGGTAGAAGATTCCAACCAAGGTCTTTTTTAATTTCCTGTCCTGAGAAAAGTAGGAAAAATTCACAAAGATCAGAGGACTTTCTAGCACCTAGAAACACAGAATTTCTAACCTTTAAGGTATTGTGGCCTTCAAGTAATGGCAAAGCTATCAAGAATATCACAGAAGTACTCAGCAAGACTGTGTGAAGATTGTGAATAAATACCTGGTCTGCCTCCCTCCCAAGGCTGTTGTAAGACTCAAAACAATATAGGGACAGTTCTTTGTAAATTAAAAAATGTTTTACATGTTAGAGATTGTTATTTCTAAACACCAGAATGTTTGATAATAATGATTCCTTATAGGGGGTGGAGCCAAGATGGAAGAGTAAAAGCGGGGATTTACCTGAGCTCTCCCAAATTCCCCTAAAACATTAAAATAACATCTCAAAACAAATTCTGGAGTGGCAAAAACCAACAAAAGAATGGGGGTGAAACAATTTTCCAGCCAAAGACAACTTAAAGATTGGCAGGAAAAGTCTATCTCACTGGGGTGAGAGTGGAGGGCAGTCTAGCCAAGGCTTCACCCAGCAAGCCAGCAGCAGGCCTTGGTGTAATGGAAATGCAAATTTAAAGATCTTTCCTGCCCCTAGCTTAAGTGCACCTGGAGCCTGTGGTGGGAGGCTTGTTTTTCAGGAAAGCCCACCCCTTGATACTTTGTGATTGGGCAGTGGGTCCAGAAGGTTGTTACATTCTCTGAGCCAGGAGAAGGCTATATAAACTCTGATGAGAGGCTTTGCTTTGGGGCTCACTTTGAGAAGTGTTGTGTGATTTGACCAGATGAGACTCTGGGAAGCGTTGTTGAGAGCCCCCCAGCTTTGAAAACCCAGATGTTGATGCTTCCCTCTCTGGTAACTGTGATTTGGTATTGATATAATGGTAGGACAGTTTGGAAGCCTGTCTGTGTGATCTGTAAGTTCTGTAACTCTGAAGTTCGGGGTGCTGACCTTTTTCCCTGAACTAGGTAATGTGTGTTTGTTTGATTAAATTTAGTAAGCTTGTTAACCCATTTTGAGTTGCTTTCCTTTTGAAAAGCAGATCTAAGAACCTGTGTTGGCAGTCACCCTAGGGATATTGGGGTGCTTGCCGCTACAAAATGGCGACGAGGGATGGGATCTGCTGAGTAAAAGGAAAGTATGGGGGCTGGGATAATTGTTTGTTTCCCAGTTGTGGTAGCTGTGACTCTGTGGAGCCATGGAGCAGGAGAGAACGACCTGCATGCTGACTTCACTGAGCTGAGAGCAGGAATGGTGAGCTGCCTGCATGGAGACCTGTGGAGAAACCTGGAGCTGCTGCCTTCTGCTGGAGAAGGAACCCAGGAGTTTGGAGTTCAGCCACAGGATAAGATAAGGACTGTGTGGCAAAGCAGGGGCACTGAATGTGTTTCCTTGTTGCATCCCACAGTTTGGGACCCAGGGGGAGGATGGACTTGTGACTATGGTGGGTGGGGTGAAGTGCCATGGACCCCAAGGACCCCACTTTGGTTTTGTTGCCCAGCCCCCTCTCTGGACTTGGAAGCAGGGGCTGGAGCATTGTTATGGGAAGGACACCCCCCTCCTCCCAAGAGAACTTTATGTGATAATGCTTTGTATTTTGTGAATTGATGTGATAATGCTTTGTGTTTTGTGTTTAAGGCCCAGTAGCCACTTTGGTAACTTTAGATGTACCTTGAAAATGTGACCTAAGAGATGTTTTAGTGCTAATTCAAATGTAAATTGTGTATGCTATGGGCAAGAAAGATCTTGGGGCCGAATGTAATGGAAATCCAAATTTAAAGATCTTCCCTGCCCCTAGCTTAGGTGCGCCTGGAGCCTGTGGTGGGAGGCTTGTTTTTCAGGGAAGCCCACACCTTGATACTTTTGTGATTGGGCAGTGGGTCAAGGAGGTTGTTACAATCTTTGAGCTAGGAGAAGGCTATATAAACTCTGATGAGAGGCTTTGCTTTGGGGCTCCCTTTGAGAAGTGTTGTGTGATTTAACCAGATGAGACTCTGGGAAGCCGTTGTTGAGAGCCCCCCGGCTTTGAAAACCCAGATGTTGATGCTTCCCTCTCTGGTAACTGATTTGGTATTGATGCATGTAATGTTGGGACAGTTTGGAAGCCTGTCTGTTTGATCTGTAAGTGCTGTAACTCTGAAGTTCGGGGTGCTGACTTTTTTCCCCTGAACTAGGTAATGTATGTTTGTTTGATTAAAGTAAGCTTGTTAACCCATTTTGAGTTGCTTTCCTTTTGAAAAGCAGATCTAAGAACCTATATTGGCAGCTACCCTGGGGATATTGGGGTGCTTGCTGCTACACTTGGCAGTGTATACATTTTGGCTTCCCAAGTTCTCAGCCCACAGACTATAAGGGGGTTGGACAACTGGTCAAAAAGAGATTACAGGGGACCTTCTGCTGGCATTGGGAGTAGTACTCTGTCGAATTGCCAATATATGACTCCAGATCATAGTTCCAAGGCAAGGAAAAGCATAAGTAGGAGTAGGGACCTAGTCATAGTTCTAGTTTGGAAGAGAATGCTTATGGTCATCCACAGACTAGAGCACAGGCTAAGAAAGCAGTGACCATACCTATCCTTAGATCACACCACCTCAGAAGAACTGAAAATTTACTGACCTCTAGAACTAGGTCTGAAAACAGCTCAGGACAGTGATCCCTCCACCCTGGAAGAAGAATACAACTCTAACATAAAGTTAAAGTCAGAAAATAGGTTGGAAGGGGACGGCTAGGTGGCGCAGAGTAGAACACCGGCCCTGGAGTCAGAAGGACCTGAGTTAGGATCCGGCCTCAGACACTTAGCACACACAAATGAAAAAAACCTAGCTGTGTGACCTTGGGCAAGTTACTTAACCCCAATTGCCCTCCAAAAAAAAAAAAGAAAGAAAGAAAATAGGTTGGAAAAAATGAGCAAACAACACAAAAAGAACCTAACCATAGAAACTTCCTACAGTGACAGGGAAGATCAAAACACAAACTAAGAAGAAGACAAGAAAATCAAAGCAGCTACATGCAAAGCTTTGAAGGGGGAAAATGTAAATTGGTCTCAGGCCCAAAAAGAATTCCTCGAAGGTTTCAAAAAGTATTTTAAAAATCAAATAAGAGAGTTAGAGGAAAAATTAGGGAAATAAATGACAGTGATACAAGGCAATCATAAAAAAAAAAGAGTTAACAGGTTGGTAAAGGAGTGACACACATGTAATAATAACAATAACAATAAGGAAAATAACACTTTAAAAAATAGAATAGGCCAAATGGGAAAAGCACAAAAAATTCACTGAAGAAAAGAACTTCTTAAAAAAATAGCACTAGTCAAATAGAAAAGGAAGAACAACTCACTGAAGAAAATAAATCCTTAAAAATTAAAACTGGGCAAGTGGAAGCTAATGACTGCATGAAACATCAAGAAACAATTTTTAAAAATCAAAGAATGAAAAAATAGAAGAAAATCTGAAATATCTCTTTGGGAAAATTATTGACCTGGAAAAAGGATCAAAAAGTGATCATTTAGAATGACTGGACTACCTGAAAGCCATGATAAAAAAAAAAGAGCCTCAACATCAACTTTCAAGAAATTGTCAAAGAAAACTGCTCTGATATTCTAAAACCAGAAGGTAAAATAGAAATGGAAAGAATCCACTGATCACCTCCTGAAAGAGATCCCAAAGTGAAAACCCCCAGGAACATCATATCCAAATTCCATAATTTCCAGGTCAAGGAGAAAATATCGCAAGCAGTCAGAGAGAAAGAACTCAGACACTGTAGAGTCACAGTCAGTATAACACTAAATTTAACAGCTTCCACACTATAAAATCAGAGGTTTTAGAATACAGTATTCTGTAAGGCAAAGGAGCTAGGATTACAACCAAAAATCACATATCTAGAAAAACCGAGCATAATTGTTCATGGGGAAAAAATAGATATTTAGTGAAATAAAGGACATTTAAGCATTCCTGATGAAAAAACAAGAAAGAGCTGAATAGAAAAGGTGACTTTCAAACATAAGACTCAAGAGAAGCATAAAAAGGTAAACAGGAAAGAGAAAGGGATTAAATGGGCTTAAACTGTTTACATTCCTATGTGAGAAGATTATACTTGTAAATCTTTATCATTATTAGTGCAGTTAAATCCAAGTATACATAGACAGAGGGCATAGGTATGTGTTAACTATGATGGGATGATATCTAAAAAACCCAATAAAATTAAGAGGTGAGAAAGGGGAAGGGAGAGGTAGAATGGGGTTAAATACCACATCAAAGAAGCATGAAAGAACATCCACAGTAGAGGGACAGATGGGGGAGGGGGAAATGGGCAACACTTGAACCTTACTCTCATCAGAATTGGCTCAAAGAAAGAAAATCATGTGTACTCAGTTGGGTATAGAAATTTATCTTACCCCACAGGGAGAAAAGGGGAGAAGACTAATAGAAGAGAGGGTGGATTGAGGAGGTAGTGGTCAGAAGTAAAACACTTGAGGAGGAATAGGGTAAAATGAGAGAGAGAATGATAAACATGGGTCATGGGGGTTGGGGGGAGGTACGGCTACTAACCATAACTATAAATGTGATTAACTCACCCACAAAACAGAAGCAGACATAAAAGTGGATTAAAAACCAGAATCCTACAATATATTGTTAACAGAAACATACTTGAAATAGAGATACACACACAGAGTAAAGGCAAGGGACTGGAGCAGAATCTATTATTCTTCAGATAAAGTAAAAAGCAGGGGTAGCCATCATAATCTCAAACAAAGCAAAAGCAAAAATAGATTTAATTAAAAGAGATAAGCAGCATTTCTATATATTATCAACAAAGTCCAGCAGGAAGAGATAGAAAAAGGAAACTCCATCTAAAATAGCTGCAGACAATATAAAATGCTTGGCATTCTATCTGCCAAGACAAACCCAGAAGCTATATGAACACAATTTCAAAACACTTTTAATACAAATAAAGCCAAATCTAAACAACTGGAAAAAACATTAATTGCTCATGGGTAGGATGAGCCAATCCAATAAAAATGACACTTCTACCTAAATTAAGTTACTTATTCAGTGCCATACCAATCAAACTACCAAAAATTATTTTATAGAGAAAGAAAAAAAATAATAACATCATCTGAAAGAACAAAAAGTCAAGAATATCAAGGGAATCAATAGAGAAAAAATGTGAAAGAATGTGGTCTAGATGTTCCAGATCTTAAAATGTATTACAAAAGGCAGTAGTCATCAAAAACAACCTGGTACTTGCTAAGAAACAGAGTAGTGGATCAGTGACATAGATTAGTTACATTTTCTTCTCTTATTGCTATGCCTACTACACAGTAGTAAATGACCATAATAATCCAGTGTCTGATAAAGTCAAAGAGCCAAGCATTTGGGACAAGAATTCAGTATCAAAAAAAAAAAAACTACTAGGAAATCTGGAAAGCAGTTTTACAGAAACTAGGTATAGAACAACATATCACATTGTATGCCAAGATAAGATCAAAAAAGGTATGTGATTTAGACATACAAGGTGATGTCATAAGCAAATTAAGGGAGCATAGTATAGTTTGTTTACCTGTCAGTTCTATGGATAAGGGAAGAATTTGTGACCAAACAAAAGACAGAGAGCATTGCAGAATGTAAAACGGATAATTTTGATTACATTCAATTCAAAAATTTTTGCATAAACAAAATCAACACAGACAAGATAAGAAGCAAAAAACTGGAAGGAAATTTTTACAGCAGGTTTCTCTGGTAAAGGTCTCATTTCTCATCTATACAGAGAATTGAGTTAAATTTATAAGAATATAAGTCATTCCCAATTGGTAAATGATCAAAGAATATAAATAGGCAGTTTTTAGACAGAGAAATCAAAGCTCTCTGTAGTCATCTTGAAAAATGCTCTATCACTCTTGATTAGAGAAATACAAATTAAAACAACTCTGAGATACCACTTCAAACCTATCAGATTGACTAATATGATAGAAAAAGAAAATGACAAATGTTGGTAGGGATGTGGGAAAATTGTGATATACTAATGCACTGCCAGTGGAGTTGTGAACTGATCCAACCATTCAGGAGAGCAAAATGGAGCTCTGCCCAAAGGGCTATAAAATTGTACATACCCTTTGACACAGCAATACCATTATTAGGTCTGTATCCCAAAAAGATTTTTTAATGTACAAAATATACAAAAATATGTACAAAAATATTTATAGCAACTCTTTTTTTGGTGACAAAGAATTGGAAATTGAAGGGATATCCATCAATTGGGTAATGCTGAATGAATTGTGATTATGATTACCATTGTGATGGAGTACTATTATGCTAAAAGAAGTGATGAACAGGATGCTTTCAGAAAAACCAGGGAAGAATTACATGAACTGATGCAAATCAAAGTGGGAAGAACCAGTAGAACACTGTACACATTAAAAGCAATATTGTATGATGACCAACTGTGAATGACTTATCTGTTCTCAGCAATACAAAGATTTGACAATTCTGAAGGACTTATGATGAAAAATGTCCAAAAAAAGAACCTCCAAAAAAAGAACTGATGGTGTCTGAATGAAGATCAAAGCATACTTCTTTTAAAACTTTATTTTTCTTAGGGTTTTTTTTGGGGGGGGCAGAGTTTGCATTTTCTTTTGCAATATAATTAATATAAAAATATATTTTGCACGACTGCACAAGTATAACCTATATCAAATTGTTTGCCTTCATAGTAAGAGATAAAGAGAGAAAGGGAGGGAGAGAATTTGGTATTCAAAATTTAAAAAAATACGATGTTAAAAATCGTTTTGACATGTAATTGGAAAATAAATATTTTTTTAAAATAAACATTTCTTATATTTGGACAGCACTTGCTAATTTTCAAAGCAATTCTTACATATTCTCTCATTTGTTTACTAATACACATTCATTTCCCATTTGTGCCCAACAGTAGAGTTTACTACAAAAGCAATAGATTAACAGATGTGATATAGTCACCTCTTTGTCTGGGTTTTGCCTGGTTGCTTGGATCAAAGCAGTTTATTAAGAAGGAGACAAAAAAAGTCACCAATAAAGAGCAGCTGCCTCTTAGAGACTCACCTTGAAACAGCCCCATGAGTATTCGGGAAAAAGTCATAAAGACCAAGTGAGCACTGCTGATGTGGGAGAGCAACGGGGTGATAGCTGTGATGAAACCCCAGGCTGAGGCTGAGATCAGGATGATCTTGTCTCCTCCAATCCTGAAAGGGAGAGGAGATGGAATTTACATAGGAGGAGAAAGAGGGTGGCACAATCAAAGAAAGAATAAGAAATGGAGGGAGACCTCTCTATCTTTTTTCCTCTCTTCTCTTTCAATCTTTCCTTTCTTCTTTCTCTCCCACTCCCTTTTTCTCCTTCTTGTCTCCTTTACTCTCTTGCTTCTCTCTCTGGTGTCTGTCTTTTTGTCCATCTCTGTCTCTCTCTGTCTCTGCCTCTCTCTGCCTCCCTCTTTTTCCTTTTTATTCCCTCCCTCTCTTCCACTTTCTTCCCATCCTCTCTCCATTCTTTTTCTTCTCTCTTGCTTTTCTCTATCACTTTTGTCTCTCCCTCTCTCCCACTCATCTCCCTCTTCCTTCTCCCCTTTTTTTCTTTCTTTCCCTCCCCTTTCTTGTGTTTCTCTTTCTTACTCTTACTCCCTCTCCCTCTCTTCTTTCTCCCCTTTCCCCTTTCTGCCTCCCTCTTTCCTCTTCCCTCCTTCTCGCCTGTGGTATCCATGGCTGAAATGAAAAATAGGAGGAAATCTGAGATATAGTGGGAAGTCTTGGATGAAGTGAGGTCATCTGAACAAAGAACAACCAAAACAATAATATACAACATGAATACAATAATGTAAGTAATAATGACATTAAAAGCATTTGAAATCTGATGAAATGTGGTTCTTTCAATCATAGCAAAGTGATAAGGAAAAGTATATATATTTCCTTCAATACAAGGAAGGGGTTTAATATTCAGAGCAGGATTAATGAATTAAGAGAAAATGACTGCAGCATAAAGAGAAGAGGTGAATCAGGAAATGAGAGAGGCTACAACTCTTCTGACCTTTTATGTATTTGGGTCACTTCATGTATCCTTCCCTAACAAGATCTAAGAAACTATCTTTGGTCCCTTAACCTATAATTGCTCAAAATTATGAGGATAGCCTCTCTAACATGTCTTTATCTGGAATCCTTTCTCTTTCATTACAGTTTTTCTCTTGAAAAAAAAAAAAAACAACTTCTTGTCAAAACTTCCTTTTCTCTCCTGTTACATACTTCTGTTCCCTAACCCTTTGTTGCCCCTTGATAAATATCAACCCAACTAAAGCAAAGCTCCAGATGTCCTCATTCCCTAAGAAATGTGGGGAAAATGGGGGTTGGGGGAAGGAGAATCAGAATGAGGAAAGCCATCTGATGCCAAACAATGGAACACCCAAAGGGGGAAAAAGCAAACTCACCGATCCCCAAGGTGGCCTCCCATGATCTGAGTTAGGCAGTAACCCCAGAAGAAGCTACTTAGCAGGATCCCTGACTGCTTCTTGTTCCAGCCAAAATATTCATTCATAGAGACAGCACAGATGGGCATGGTGACCCGGGCACAGTAAAGGAGACATGTCCCCAACAATAACATCACAGTCCAAATCTGGCTTTCAGGCCTAGGAGAAGCACCAAGAAAGTTGAGTCAGATTATTAGGAGACCTCATCCAATTAAAAACAACTTCAATTGTTTTCTTTGTCACAAAGTAAGACATAAAAGATTAAAGTCACCTGATTTTTTTTTCTTTAAAATAATTAATGAAAAAAATAACCCAAGAACCACCTCTATGACACACACACAAAAAGACAGTATTTCTTCTGGGATTGCCTATTAGTTTATGTTGTTTCACATTAAGTTTCCTAAAACATGAGCTGTAAACTTTATCATCATAAATCACAAGCAGATCAGGCAAATAGTAAAAGTCAGAGTAAATAGTTAATGGTCTGTAAGCAAACTATCAAATACACCATTTAAAGAAACCCTTTGAGAAAAGGAAAATTTCAGATTTACGTGTTTGTTAGGTCAAGAATGCATCACAAATCAAATAGACATTATTTATGGAGCAATCACTCATTGGATCCTACCCCATACTGAAAACCCAGAGTTTGCTGTGCTTAATTTCCATTTTAAGGAAGGTGACAGAAGTCAGAAAAAATATAAAATTCTGGAAATCCATGAAGCAAAAAAAAAAAGAGAATATATCCATGAAAAGTAACCTTAAGGCCACAACTAGTGGTTCCCAGGGGGAAAGGGTTCATTGCTTATGGTAAAAGGGAAATTGTTCAAGATCACAAAGGTTAGTCACATGAAACTCATATGATCCTTGATTTGCACAACTTGGGGAATCAGAAGGGAATTCATAATAACCTAAAGGAAATTTCTGTGGGAAAGAAGGTGAATAGTCTTTTACAGGAGAGGCAGCACCATAACTGTACTAAATTCTCAATTATCACCACAGTGGAAAGATAATTGAAATAGGAGTTAGGGGACACTACCTTACTATATTATAACAAGTTAAGTGCTACGCATCTCTGTTTATCAATACAACAATGATAATGCTGCCTGCCCTGCCTTAGTCTTCCCAGGAGTTTTGCGAAGATTAAATATAATCATAGGACCTTAGGATTCAGAGCTAGAAGGGACCAAAGCAGCTGGAAAGGCAGCAGCACATAGTGGGTAGATAAAGGTGCTAGACTTGAAAGGTAGGAAGACCATGTTGAATGCCAGCCATTCTGATCTCTGAACCTTAAAAGCTGAGGAGGATGAGATATCACACTTTTTGAAGATAGAGGCTGGCTCTGTTTCATCTCTGTATTGTAATACCAATACCCATCCAGAGCTGGGAATGTAAAAGGTCACTTAGAAAAGGTCACTTAGTTTGCTAAATTAATATTTAATTTGGAAAAAACTGACTCTGATATTAGTCATACCTAACATTGTCACAGGTTACACAGTTAGATATTTGCTTTAGGGATGATCACTTTGCCAGCTTGGTAGAGGAAGCACTGGATTGTGGACAGACTTGTGGCAAGCAGACCCAGCAGCAGACCAGTGCAATAGACCAAGCATGAGGTGATTAGAGCTTGTATCAGGGTGGTAGCAGAGTATGTGAGGAATGTTACATAGGTAAAAATTGACAGGCCTTGGAAACAGACTGATTTAGGGGATGAGAGTAAGTAGAATATGATACCTGGATTTCAAGTTTAAAAGACAAAGAAGATGGCAATGGCCATGCCAGTAACACGGCAGTTTGGAAGGGGATAGGTTTGAGGGAGAAAGATAGTGAATTAAGTTTTTGGATAAGCTGAGTTTCAGATATCTATATGACATCCAGTTTGAGATGTCTAACAGGCAGTAGGAGTTGTTGACTCGGGGATGGCTAAGTAGATTTAAAAATCATCAGCATAGGGGCGGCTAGGTGGCGCAGTGAGTAGAGCGTCGGCCCTGGAGTCAGAAGGACCTGAGTTCGGAACTGGCCTCAGACACTTAACACACAAACAAACCAAAAAAAAACTATCCGTGTGACCTTGGGCAAGTTACTTAACCCCAATTGCCCTCCAAAAAGCAAAAAAAAAAAAAAATCATCAGCATAAAGAACTATGTGAACTGATGCAAAGTGATGTGAGAAGAAGAGGTAGATAACTGCACAGTAACAGCAATGTTGTAATGATGATCAATTGTGAAAGATTTGGCTCTTCTGATTAGTATGATGATCCAAGACAATTCTGAAGGACTGATAATAAAAAAATGTTATCTACTTCCAGTGAGAGACCTGAGTGTAAATGGAAGTTTAATTTTCTCACTTTGTTTTTCTTGCTTTAAAACAAACAAAACAACATTCTTCCAAATTTCCTTATTTCTGTTGAGGAGACTACCATTTTTCTGGTCACACAGGTTTACAAACTATCAGCCCTCTTCAGCTCCTCACTGTCTCTTAACCCCACACATCAATCACCTGCCAAGTATTGTTGATTCTACCTCCACAGCTTCTCCTGAATCCATAACTTTCTCTCTATTCAAATGGCTACTACTTCACTACAAGTCATCACCTCTTGGCTGGATTACTACCAAAAAACCTCTTTCTTGGTCTTTTTGCTTCAAGCCTCTTCCCACTCCAATATCTCTTCCACACAAATAAAACTGATATTTCTAAAGTGTAAGTCTGACCATATCACTTTGCTGCTCAATAAACTCCAATGACATTTGGTTACCTCTAGAATAAAATGCAAACTACTCTGATGGCCCTTAAAGTCCTTTACTTCTGGGCTCCCATCCACCTTCCCAGCTTTATCAACCTTCTTGCTCTTCCTCACACATGCCATTCCATCCTCCATTTCAATGCATTTGCAAAGACTGCTACATTCTTGGCATCAGCCATGCCTTTACCTGTGCCTCACAGAATCCCTAGCTGCCTTCAAAGCTCAGCTCAAAGCTATGATACCTTTCCTGATTCCCACTACTGCTGCTAGTGTTTGCCATTAAAAAAAGCAAACCACTACCTTTATTTATTTTGCACATACATGGATATAATATAAATGTGTGTATATTTATATAGTGTATTATAAGTGTACATGTTGTCTCCCTTGATAGAATGTAAGTTCATTGATGGCAGGGACTATTTTTTTTTTGTCATTGCATCCTCAGAGTATAGCATGTGACTTAGTATATAGCAGATACTTAATAAGTGCTTGTTGAGTAATTGTATTGCATATAAGGGATGGCTTTCTTTTACAAAAATAACAGGTACCTATGCTTTTAGAGCACAAGGTATTTTCTCAGAGGTCCCTGTTCTTCTAACAAAGGCTCCACCAAGTCTTTGTCAAGTTGCCCCTTTATATGTGAAAACTTTCATATAACTGCTACTGAGTCTCAACAGCTCCCTTCTCACCCCATTCTTACCCTCCCTACTGCTGTGTGCAGTTTGAAGCCCAGCTAGTCTGACTAGAAGAGCTCTTTAGCAAATGCACTCCACTGTGAGCACTAGGTAAATATCTAAATATGAAGTGACAGTCTGGATTGTTAGGCTAAAAAACAAGCTGGCCACTTGGACACAAACCCCATGTGTCTGTAGAAGGCAGCAGAATGTTTCCATCAGATTTGGCTGGAAACTAAGTTCAAATGTACATTATATCCTTATTTTCATCTATAAAATGCCCCCCATTGTGTGAGGTGCTGTTCAGAGGTGACAGAACACCTCTTTTCATTAGGTTCTCATCTGAGCCAAGTGCGATCTGGTTCAAATGAGGGCACCCTATTTAAAATGATTTGCCTCACAAATAATTGGAAATCAAGGGGATGCCCATCAATTGGGGAATGGCTAAACAAGTTGCGGTATATGAATGGAATGGAATACTATTGTGCTATAAGAAATGAGGAGCAGACAGACTTCATAATAACCTGGAGAGACTGACATAAACTGATGCTGAGTGAGGAGATGAGAACCAGGAGAACTTTGTACACAATTACAGACACATTGTGTCTGTGATGACAAACTTTGAGAGGAACCCAGACTGGGCTCCTCTCAGCAATGCAAGGTGAGAAGACAACTCCAAAAGACTCATGATGGAAAAGGATATCCACATCCAGAGAAAAGAAATACAGAGTCTGAATGCAGATTAAAGCAAACTACTTGTGCTCTTTCTCTCTCTTGTGTTTTGTTTTGCTTCGTTCCTTCTTTCTCATTGTTCACTCTATTGGTTATAATTCTTCTTTACAAATTAACTAATGTTTAATGTGAAGGCATTTGTGAACCTATATTTGATTACATGCTGCCATGGGTGGGGGGAAGGTGGAGAAAATTTGGAACTCAAGGGACTGTAGAACTGAATGTTATAAACTAAAATTAAATAAATAAATTTTAAAAAATTTTTTGCTTCATAGGCAAATACTTTACAGGTTGGAAATACTACACACCCAATAAAGAAAGAGTGAAAGTACAAACAAAGGCATATATTTCAGGAACCAGATACTTTCATAGGATTTTAAACACATAAAGAAAGTCAACGACACAGGCTGGCATCCGCTATGAAGGGAAGTCAGTCTGGGATAATAGTTTGTTTCTACTCTAATCCACTCCATCCTCCTAAAATTTCAAGCCTAGAAACACTTTTGATAACTATAAAATAATAAAAATATAGATAGATAAATAAAGAGGAAGGAAGGAAGGAAGGAAGGAAGGAAGGAAGGAAAGAAGGAAGGAAGGAAGGAAAAAGAAAGAAACAAAGAATCAAAAATATCCTTCATTTAAAAGGGGGAAAAAACTTTTCAACTTCATGGCTCTGTGATGAATTGATTACACCTATGATATAAATTCAAAAACCATGGAAGAGTATTAGGCTTCAACATATATAATACAGGCATTCCAAAAAGGTCAATGATAAAAAAAATAAATGTGAAATAGTAGATGTTTAGCTATTTATGGCAGACTAGAAAGAGTACTGGATTCGAAATCAGAGGACCAGTGTTCAAATTCTGACTCTGCTTCTTATTTACCTTGGCGATCTTCGGTAAATCACTTTACTCTCTGGGTCTTTGTTTCCTAATCTGTAAAATAAGGAAATTGGACTAAATGACCTCTGAGATTCCTTTCAGTTCTAAATATTTGGGTGAGGAGTCAGATTGGCTCACAAAGGCTCAGAGAATCACCTCAGAGAGTCCACCTAAAGGTTGGAATCCTTGAGACATCCAGGAAGAAAATTGGAAAACGAATTAGATTGAGAGTGAGGAGACTTGCCATTTACTAGGTTGTATTAACAATGCAATATTCACTATGCCTATGGCAATTATAAATAGGCTTATGTGGTTATTAATCACAAAATATATCAGCTCTCTATATGGGGGATAAAGCCAGAGAATTTATTAAAATACCAAATAACCGAGTCCCAAAACCAGAAAGTCAAAGCCATCAGGGCAGTCACGAAATTGGCACAAGCAGCCAACATAGTAAACAACCACATTCTCAAGCCCTCAAAACAGAACAGGCTACTTCAGGCAAAGGTCCTTCTCTCCCGACTCTCAGCAACTGCTCAGCGTCCAGGAAGTGTGCTCACAACAGCTCCGGCCCCCCGCAGTTCCAGTTCCCGGCAGCCCCCAACCAGAATCCTTAGCAGAAATTCTGGCTGGCTTAAAAAGAGATTTGGGCCCCCACCTCTACCTTGGCTGCTGCTGCTGCTGCTGTTGCTGTGGCCACCAACAGTCCCCAACAGTCCCCAACGGAACTCTAGCTTTTTTTCCTCTTACTCTTGCCCCTCCCCTTCCTGCTATGTCAGCAAGTCCAATGGGGCATGGAAGATCTTTAAATCCCATAACCCTTAATTGGAAAACGAATTAGATTGAGAGTGAGGAGACTTGCCATTTACTAGGTCTGTAACTTTGAGAAACTTGTTTAACATCTTTGGGCCTCAGTTTCCACATTTGTAAAATGTACTCATTGGACTTGTTGATATCTAATGTTCTGAAATCCAATAATATGTATAAGATAAATGACATTAAGAAATCAGTCTATTCAGAGGTGCTTTTAAGCATAAAGCCACAAGAGTGAAAAAAGAGACACCAACTTGTAATTCCTATTGAAAAATCACCAAGTAAGATCAGAAAAGTAGATCCATGGAACACATCACACAAATAAAACATGGAAGTAAATAAAGACAGTGGCTCAAAATTTAATAAATCCAAGAATATAAATTAAAGCACTCCTTATCTGACAAAAACTCCTACATAAAATGGAAAGTTGTTTGGCAGAAAATAAGATTAAACCATCATTTTACATCATATTCCACAGTAAATTCCAAATACATAAGATTTAAACATAAAAGGTAATGGTATTCAAAATTAGAAGAGAATGGAAGGGGGTACTTTCACAACTATAGTTAAGATAAGGTTTCATTGGCAAAGAAAGGATAGAAGATATCAAAAAAAGCAAAAGACAATTCTAGTTATACAAAATGTAAGAGCACTGCACAAAGTCAATGCTACTTGAATAAGAAGAGAAATTACTGAATGAGAAAAATTTTTGCATCAAATAACTATTTTATTGGACTGAGATTGGACCTGTGATTTCCTAAGTAAAGGGAACTTCATGAGGAAACTCCCTATGCCAGGGTAGGTTATATTCCCCACTTACAATCTTATCAAGTTGCCTAGAGCAATGTGACTTACTCAGTGTCACATGATCAGTGTCTAGGGCAGAAGCTGAACTCATCTTCCTGACTCCCAGGCTAGATCACTATTTATTAGTCCTTGTTGCCTCTAGTGAAAGTCTGATGATGCAAGATATATAAGAAATTGACACAAATATATAAGCATTCTCCTAATCTGATCCACTAATCATAGTGATCAAAGGAAAAAAAGTTTTAAAAATAAGAAATTCAAACAATAATTATAAGATAATTCTCTAAATTGTCAATAAGAAGTATATAAATTTTAAAAAACTCTGAGTTTTCATCTCACACTTTTCAAACTGGCAAGGAAGACAAATAGTAGAAATAGTCTATGTTGGACTGTGGTATAAAAACAAGAAGCCCAAATAAAACTTTTAAAAGAAATGAATGAAAACTATTTTTTAATAGAAAAGATATATTCCCAACCCAAATTTCACCATCCTTAACACACAGAGATACTTTAGTCTAATAAGAACGCCTTAAAAACCAGAAGAGTTCAATAGTGTACAGAACTCAGAGTTCCATTTCTTAAACAGGGTGAGTAGTTCAATTCCAAAACCAAACCAAAGAAACAGAGCTGAAAGCATATGATCTCTATCTTCCACTCCCAATGTTAATTGAGAAGCTAGAGAAGAGGTAGAATGGGAGTCAAGATGGTGGAGTAGAAACAGGATCTCCACACAGCTCTGGCTCCCACCACCTTCAATTCATGTAAAAGGGGACTCTAAACAAACTTTGGAGCTACAGAACCCACAAAATGACACAGAGAAGCTAATCTCCCACTGAAGACAGCCCCACAGCCCAGCAGGGAGCGGCCAGCACAGAGCTCTGGAAGCCTAGCCCAGCCCTGTAAGACCCGGAGGTTTTAGCTGCAGGGTGGGCCTGACCAGCCGGGCTGCAGGGACTCTAGAGCACCAGCAGCTGTGGCTTTTCCAGAATTATCAACACACAGATGTGAAGGACAAAGTGAAAGGTCCGTGCAGTGTGGACTTTGGGATCCAGTAGATAGGAATGTGTAGGCTTTTGCCACCAGGGCGAGAAGCCAATGGGGAGCCAGCTGTGTAGCTGCCCCCACATGGCAGCTTCAGCTCCTGGCCTACAGATTGTAGGGGGACCAAGTGACCAATCTGAGGGATAATCGCTTTTGCTTTAACCTCCTTGGATCTGGATCGTGGTCTAGGGTGGAGGTCCTGTGGTGTGCGACCAGCTTGCCAGAATGTGTGGAAGCTTCAGAGAGGGCACCCAACTAATACCTCTGGCAGCTGAGAAAACTCCAGCATTTGGGATGGAAGCTCCCCTGTCTGGTGGCAGAGTCCTACTGTGGAAAAAAGCCCAGGGGTCAAGTGACTGAGTGGGGACATGAGGCAAAGGAAGCAAAATAAAGAGAATACCCCAACTTTACACTCCTACTTTGGGGACAAAAAAGATCAAAGCATGGAACAGGAGGAAGACAGTGAAGTCAAAATTCCTGCACCAAAAGCCTCAAAGGAAAATACAAGCTGGTTACAGGCCATGGAGGACCTTAAGAAGCAGATAAGAGAAGGGGAGGAAAAATTAGGAAGAGAAATGAAAATGATGCAAGAAAATTATGAGGAGGGTCAACAACCTGACTGAGGAAAATAATACCTTAAAAAATAGACTAACTCAAATGGCAAAAGAGGTTCAAAAAGGCAGTGAGGAGAGGAATACCTTAAAAAGCCAAATTTGCCAGATGGAAAAAGAATCTCAAAAGCTCACTGAGGAGAATCTTTCCTTCAGATTTAGAATGGAGCAAAGGGAAGCTAGTGACTTTATGAGAAATCAAGATGCTGTTAAACAGATCCAAACAAATGAAAGAATAGAAGGCAATGTGAAATATCTCATGGGAAAAACCACTAACCTGGAAAACAGATCCAGGAGGGATAATCTTAAAATTATTGGACTACCTGGAAGCCATGATCAAAGAAAGAACCTAGAAATAATCCTCCAAGAAATTCTCAAGGAAAACTGCCCTGATGTTTTAGAACCAGAAGGCAAAATAGAGGTTGAAAGAATCCACCAATCACCTCCTGAAAAAAGATCCCAAAAAGAAAACTCCTAGGAATATTATAGCCAGGTTCCAAAATTCCCAGATCAAGGAGAAAATATTACAAGCAGCCAGGAAGAAACAATTTGAATATTGTGGAAACACAATCAGGATAACACAGGATCTGACAGCTTCAACACTCTGGAATTGAAGGGCCTGGAATATGATATTCTGGAGGGCAAAGGAGCTGGGATTAAAACCAAGAATCATCTACCCAGCAAAACTGAGTATCATGTTTCAGGGGAAATTATGGTCATTTAGTGGAATAGGGGACTTTCAAGTATTCTTGATGAAAAAACCAGAGTTAAATAGAAAATTTGACATTCAGATACAAGAAGCTTGAGAAGGTAAAAATGGAAAAGAAATCATAAGGAACTTATCAAAGTTGAACTATTTACATTCCTACCTGGAAAAACGATAAGTGTAACTGATTAAACTTTTCTCAGAATGAAAATAGTTGAAGGGAATAGATATATATGTGTATATAGATATATATATAGAGAGAGATAGATATAGATATAGATATGTCTATATAGGAGGGTATATGGGCATATGAATACATATGTGAATGTGTGTATATATGTTTACAGGTATACATAGATAAAGGGCACAGGTCGAATTTAATAGGAAGGGATGATAGTTTAAAGGTGAAATTAAGAGATGAGAGAGGAATATAATGAGAGGAGATGGGGAGAGACAGAATGGGGTAAACTATCTCATATAGAAGAGGCAAGGGAAAATGGCTACAATGGAGGGGAAGAACAGGAAGGCAAAAGGGAATGGGTCAACCTTATTCTCATTGAATTTGGCTCAGGGAGGAAATGACATACACACTAAATGGGATATCTCACCCTACAGGAGAGTAGTGGGGAAGGGCGTGGGGGGTGGGGAATGATGGAAGGGAGGGCAGTCTGGGGTGGGGAGGGAAGTTGGAAGTACCCACTTTTGAAAAGGGACAGGATCAAAGTAGAGAATAGAACAAGTGGGAGGTGGGATAGGAGGGAGGGAAATAAAGTCTGTCTTTTACAATATATCTATTATGGTAATGTTTTGCATAGCTACACATGTACAACATACACTGAATTGCTTATCTTCCCAGTAAGGGTGGGTGACAAGGAAGGAAGGGAATGAATCTGGAATCCAAAGTTTTAAAATAAAATGTTTAAAAATACATAAATACTATTATTAATACTATTTTACATGTAATTGGAAAATAAGATATACAGGCATTGGGGCTCAGAGATTCACCTTGCCCTAATGGAAAAGTCGAAGGGGGTATGAGAGAAGATATGGGAGAAAGTAGATTGGGGGAGGGGATATCCTGTGGGACTGCTATTTTGGGGTGGTGGGTAGGGAAAAAATGGGAAAAAAATGTAACTCAAAATCTGGAGGAAATGAGTGATGCAAACCAGAAGTTAATAAAGCATTTAGAAAAATAAAAGAAGAAGGGGTAGAATGCAGATAGCTATTAACAATGACTGAGCCTTTTCTCCATTTACAAGTCTTCCTCAGTGGTCTACCTGCCCCCAGTTTCCCCCACAATGAGGGGCCATCTTTCACATAGTTGTGAAAATATCATTCTTAAAACACAGATATGATCATGCTATTCCTCTACTAAAAAACAATAGTGGTTTCCTATTACCTAAATGATTACAACACAAACTCTTTAGCCTGGCAATCAAGTTTCTCTACCATGTGGCTCCAGCTTTATTTCTTATTTCCCCATCAGGTACTTATTCCTACTAAATTGGACTATTCCCTAAACATTTCATTGGAAGTCTCCATGAATTTGCCCACTGCACTGAAATATACTCCGTCTTCATTGATATCTGTCAGAATTCTTCAAGATTCAGCTCAGTGTTCTACTTCTTTAGCAAAAATATCTATGGCCCCCTCCAATTGTTAGTGTTCCCCATCTCCCAAGTAACCCTGTATTATATTTATCTGTGTATGTATGATATCCCACCCTATAGAACAGGAACTCTTTGAGGGCAAAGACTATGTAATTTTTGGTCTTGTATCCCTAGTGCCTAGCTATAAATATTTGTTGAATCTATTTTAACCTTTGGAATTGAGGTCCAACTTTTCTTTCTCTTGATGATTTATTGGCTAAGGAAGTTCAAGGTTGTAAATGTAATGATAGGGCTCAAATGATCCAAGTAAAATATTTCCTTTTGCTTGAATCTTCCAATACAAAAAACTTCCTTTCAGGGCTGACTTGAACCCAAAATTCTGCCATGAGATTTCTGTTCCCTTTATCTAGAGCACTGTTGTTTCCTGTGCCTTGCCCTTTTCGATCAATAGCATGATTGGAAAAGAATGTGATAACTTCTAGAGAATACTTGTCCACAAACAAGGAAAGTGTTTAGTGGCACAGTGAGGGCAGTAAATGCAAAACTTCTGGCCAACCCAGTTGCAGGGGAAGTTAATCTCATCTACTACTAAGGAGCTGGTCATAGGACACACCTTCCACCATTTACTTTTGTCCTAGATTGACGGCCTAAATCTGCAAGGTAATCTCTTCCTTCACCCTGCAACATTTGTCAATTCTCAATTCAAACAGTAACCTCCAGACGTCACTCCAATGTCAGAGAAAAAAAATAATACAATACTCTGCATTTTAGGCATGTCTACTAGAAAAAATTCTATTTAATTTAACATTTATCTACTATCCAAATCATGTCTAGCCAAACTGACATATTTGCAGACCTGAAATGTACTCCCTCTTCATTGATACCTGTCAGAATTCTTCAAGATTCAGTCTTTGCATATGTCCCTTCCCCAAGAGCGATTGAGATAACATTTATAGAACTTCAAAAAAGGAAAATTCGTGATATACTAAAATAAAATTTGCGACTAATATTCCTTATAGAGGTAGAACAAGTAGTCATTATTCCAATTTCTTCTTTAACCACTCCCTTCAAGGACTGAATGCAGAAGGATGGATCATAGCACCTTTACTTCAGGGGAAGGGGAAAGTCAACGATATTAATCAGACAAGAGGTATTCTTTGTTAAAAATTTGGTTTCTCCCCTTAATCTATTTCCCTAAGCGAGACTTTTTGTTTTCAACCCCTTACCTACCTTTAGCAAAAGAGGAAGTCTGGAAAGTGATATTAGAGAAATAATTTTTCTTAATATTGCTAGAAAAATTGAAAAAGAGGTTTTTAAAATGTTTCCACACCAAGAAATTCTGCACTGGAAAAGGAATTAAAGATTCCACTACAGCTTCCTCTGGACTACAGAATAACTTTCTGTTATCCTTGAGTTCTATGACTTGTGAGTTGGCCCCTATCCTGATGTTTCTCTCTTTTCAATCTTACCGAGCCACAGAGAGCTGGATGAGACATAGATGCCTCAGGGAATAGGTGGTCCAAATGCCTAGGAGTTAAATATTGTAAGTTTAAGTGAGGGCAAGTCTTATACTTCAACTCTTCTTTGGATCCCCTTCTGTCCTGCCAGTAGCAGGCATTCAGGAAGTACAGCTGACTTTTTTGTAAATAACTGGAAAGAATTAAAAAGGTCCTTAGTACTTTCACATTTGGTTGACTTTAAACAATAAGGACAACAAAAGCTGCTGCCTTCACAGTGCCAAAGTGGAGAGCATACATAACGGGGACCTGGGTCCTAAATCTGTCACTAGCAACCTGAATGACCCATGAGCTAATCACTTCTCTGTGGGCTACAGTTAGTTCACCTATAAAATGAGTATAATAGTGTCTACCCTAACTACCTCAGATGGGTGAACAAACAGTAATACTTTATGCTGAAGCAACTTGAGTCAATTAGTCGATCTACAAGGATTCCCAGGTTACTGTCTGAGAATTGACAAGTGTCTACTATGTGACAGGTACTTTGATAGGTGCTAGAAATACAATGACAAAAATAAAATACCTACCCTCAAATACCTCAGATTATATTAGGAGAAATAATATGTACATATTTAGGAAGACATAAAACTTTTATAAAGTAATATAAAGTCATCCTGCCTCCTCCCCGCTAGAACACTAGAAGCCTCATAAGGAGGCGATGCTTTAAGATAAGCTTTGAAGGAAACTGAGGATTTCAACAGGTGGAGGTAAGGTAAGGTAAGAGCATATTCCAGGCATCAGGGACAGTCTGTTCAAAGTATAGAGAAGATAGAATGTTGCATATGAAGCACAGCAAATAGGTGTGACCACAGGAAGCAAGCCAGGGTGGGTAATGTGTAATAAATCTGGAAAGGTAAGCTACATACAACCAGACTTTGAAGAGCTTTAAATGTCAAACAGAGGAGTTTGAATTTTATTTTAGAGGTAATAGAGAGTCAGTGGAGCTTTTTGAGCAGAGGAATGGCATGGTCAGGCTTGTACTTTAGGTATTTAATTTTTTGGCAGCTGTGTTGAGTTGATGAGATGAAGAGGTCAAAGACTTGAGACAGGGAGCCCAAGCTACTGAAATAGTCCAGGCAAGAGATGATTGAAGCCCTGAACTAGGGTCCTGGGAGTAGAGAAAAAGTCCAGATGCAAAAGATATTGTGGTGGTAGAATTTACAATACTTGGCAGCTGTTTGGATGTTCGGGGTGAGACAGGAGTCAAGGGTGACTTCTAGTCTGTGAATCTGGTTGAATGGAAGGATAGTAGTGCCTTCAACAGAAATAGGAAAGTTAGGAAGAAGAGCAAGTTTAGGGGGAAATGTAATGAGTTCTGTTTTAGATAAACTAGTATGTGATTCCTAAAGGCCATCCATTTTGAGTGAATGCAGTACCAGAGTTCAGCAGAGAGACTGGGGATATATAGATCTGGGAGTCCATCTGTAAAGAGATGATAACCAAACCCACAGAAGTTGAAACCTATAAGCTGCTATATAAATGCATTGTAGTACTGGTCTCATAAGATCATAGATTTAAACATGGAGTGGACATCAGAGGCCATCTAATCCAACTCCTTTCTTTGATAGATGAGGAAATGTGCCCAAAGTAATTAAATGACTTGCTCAAAATCACATATAGCAAGTGATAATGATGGTATTTGAATGGAGGTTTCTAACTTCAAATCTGATGCTCCTTCCCCTTTACTGTGTCGCTTTTTTTTTTAAACAAATATTTATAATTTACTAAATAAAGCAAATCTTAAAGACAAGACTTAGGAAAGAATTTAGTATTTCATTGACACTTTGTGCATGAAACATCCAGGATCTATCTAATAAAATGAACAATTTACAGGGATCATCACAAAACCCTACAAACTGTCACAATACCACTGCTTCAGAAACAGAGCTAAGTCATGCTCCACCTTGGGAACCCTACAATGATGAAACAAAAGTGGTGAAAAAGAAGAAATGAAGACAGTGGGTGACCTGCCCAGAATCTAAACTATGCCTCAAAGTACAACTCCACGGCCTTTAATTGGTCTGCCTCAATTATGATGCATAACTAGCGGCTGCCTATTTATACTTCAATGTCACTCTTTTCTCTCCAAGCATCTTTATTGCTCTTTCATAATTTACCCTGTACTTTACTCATCTATGCTTTGTCACCTGTTTTGCCATTTTAATTTCAATTTGAGGGCTTTTCTTTGATTGTCTGCTTTTCATTTCTGTATCAGTCCTCTAGAACCATTCCTACCACAATCCCTATGTTGTTTCCCCTAATCTTCTTCACTATCCTAATTAAAATGTGAATGTTGCAGTTATTTTTCCATTACATCTAACTAAATTTTCTAAAACTCATTTCTGCGAGTCTTGAGTTTATTTGTTTGTAGTGTGTGTGTGTGTGTGTGTGTGTGTGTGTGTGTGTGTGTGTGTGTGTGTGTTGGGAGGGATGATTTGTATCTCATTTTAAAAACCCACTTAGTAAAGCTTCTCTTTATTCACAGTGCCTCGTGTGTGGTAGGCACTTGAAAATACTTGAATTGGAATGAATTGGTTCTTTTTACTTCGTAAAGTCTTCATTTTTCTAACACAAAGAAGTTAAACAACTTTCTGTGGTTGTGGCTAGATCAGCACCACTCCCAGGATCTGTCTTGGAACCTAAGAGTCTCTTCACAGAGAAAGTAAGTACTTGGAGGGTGACAGGGTGCTCAGGGCTCTTCAGTGGAATTCAACACCAAACACTTCATCTAGAATTCATAGACTCTAAAAGAGCCAGAAGAGACCCTTAGAGATCATTTTATAGATGAGGAGTCTAAAGTAAAGGGAGGAAAAATAATTTGGTCAAGATCCCACAGTAAATTGCAAAGACTAGGTTTGAATCCAAGTCAATCCACTACTCCTTTCAATAACTTTCTGCAATTTAACTTTTTAGTCTTATCTCTCAGAGTTTACTTAAGCCTAGGTAAAATGAGGATGATAGACATAATGCTTATTTCTCAGTTTTGTGAGAATCTGATGAAATAAGAATGTGAAAAGGACTTAGCAAGTCTTAAAGGCTATTCTTTCACCCACTTGATCCTAAACTCCAAGAATACATAGTGTTTTATCTATACCAGCAAAGGCCCCTTCCACACTAACTAATAAAAACTGTTTTTGAAATGCGTGTACATATTTACATATACAATGCATATGTGTATGTGTATAGTGCATATATAATACATGTATACATGTGTGCATATGTGTGTCTGTATATATAATGTGTGTATTTATATATATGTACAACATGTATGTACATATATAGAATTCAAGTTAAGTCGTTCACCAAAAATGTCTTCCCCCCCACCCCTTCTATCTACCCATCTTTCAAAGGTCTGAGGTCCCAGAAGGTTTGAGCCTAGTAATTTTGCCCTCCCCATTTTCTGCTATTTGCCTATTCCAAAAGGAGTGTATCAAGCCCCCAGGGTCATCTGGGAATAAAGGTCAAGTTGAGGAAATGTCTGCATATGAATTTGTTGGAAGAGTAATTTTTGTAAGGTGAAAAGAAACAAAACCCTCTACAAAACAAAGTTAAAGGCATTACCTGTTCCCCAGACTTAATAATATCCCTAGGGCTCACACCTGTAGCTTTGCCATTATTTACATATTAATACCCTACCCTGTCCCAACACACACACACTCTTTTATTTAAAAAAAAAAACTGTTACCCTAAAAAGTATGACTTTTCAGGAGAGAGGGCCTCAAAGGTCAGAAGAAAGAGGCCAAGAGATAAACACTTAAGGCATTAGGCTGGTTCTTCCTACCTGGACCAGTAAGTCTCTGCGCTGATATCTCTCTTCATCTTTTCAGGACATGGTGCTTTGGACCCTAGGGGTGGCTGGAGCAACAACTGATGCTGGTGCTGATGGAGACAGTGGTGATGGACCTGTGCGGCCCCCAGTTTGCAATGCCCTGAGGCCATAGTCCCCTGGAGCGAGAAAAGCTCCTCTAAGGATCTACACGGATGACTCGGGGGCGTTTTCCCATGACAGCAAAGCCTTATACTGGCAGAGCCAGTCCATCGTGCGTCCCAGCCAGTCTTCGGAGCACCAGTGTCTCTCTCTGTCCAGGGAGGCTGAGGAGGGATGGGGGATGGGGGGAGGGAAGAGGAGAGGTTGGGGGCGGGCCGGCCAGTGCCCGGAGGTGCCAACCCAGAACCAGCTCGGTGGCCAAACCGTCTCGTCTGCCTTCTGACACTCCCCCAGAATCTCGCTGGTCCGGTCCACAAAGCGAACCAGACTCCTGGGGAACGCCGCGTCAAGTCCACGTGTCAGACAGAGCCGCTCTTCCTGTCCGGGCGTTTCCAGGCCATGTCTCCCCCCCCCCCCCCCCCGGCCCCCAACTGCCACAGCTGCAGAGCCCGGCTGGGCGGGGCTCCCTGCCAGCTGGCTGCCTAGCCCACTTCAACTCCTCAGCATCCACCGGGACTACCAGCTCCACAGCGCGCTCCTGGACTGGACTGAGGGGAGGGAGCGTGCAATGGGAAGACGGAGCCGTTTGCGGGGGAGGGGGAGAAATATAAGGAAGAGGCGTTCCATCCGCTGGCATGGATGTTGCAGCAATTTCATAACTTGAAACAAGAGCCCAAGCTGGTCCGTTTGTTCCCCTCTGAGAGATAAGTTCCGGGACCCGGCCAGTAGGCTAGTAGCTGTAGTGGCTAGCTGTCGATCCTTGGTGAGTGGGCTGCTGTTTTTAACTATTTCTGTTGCACCGAATTTGTGGAGGAGTTCGGAAAACAGCCTGTTGTGAAGTAGGGAAGCAGGAGTTGCCGCAGGGAGGACTTCTAAGTCACCAAGTGCAAGAAATACTCCACTTTTGCCAGCACCAGTATGGGAGCTTGAGAAAAGGAAAATTGGTGAAGCAAGAATCTAAAAAAGTCTTTCCTTCTAAGAAAGGGCTACTTTTTTTTTTTTAACTGTGCTTTCACCACTGTAGAGAGCCGCCTATTTTAAACTTTTCTTTGGGCTTACCCAGTGCCTTCTAAGGTTCATTAAGATAGCCACATTTTTGCATTATTAGATAAAATGTTTAAAAAAAAAAAACAAACGGCACAGGAACAATTTCCTCTTTTATTAAATATCACAGAGTACTGAAAAAAAAAAGAGGTCTGCTTTTACTGAGATTCTTTCCCCGCCCTCTAGGGAGGGCGGAGGCAGGACCAGGACCTGTTATTTCACTGGTTGGGGGAGCTCCATATGAGTAAGTCCTTCCACCAATCTAGATCAGCACCTTCTCTGAAACTTTAGGTCTTGGTGGGGGATAAGGGACTTGCCCTGGGTCACAAAACCACTGTGCACTGGTCACACTTGAATCCAGGTCTCCCTATCATGCTGCCTCTTCCCCCATCCCCCCAAAAGGCAATATTTGTATTGCCCTCTGCCACTGAATATTAAACTCTCTTGGAAGATTTATGCTGGAGAGAAAAGCAATTCCAGTGGTCCTTAAGTAATTGAGTGGCTTATAGCTAATAAAGTTTTACAAACACTTGCATGTTTTTAAGGTAGCTAGTTATGTGAAACTCAGATTTCAGCAACAGAAAAACTGCTGGACCTCAAGCAAAAATGTGAGATTTCCCATGTCAATCACTTCAGTTTTCCAACCATTTCAATTATCCCTACAAAGATATTCACTAGATCGTCTGTTGAAGTTGATAATGAAAAGGACATTCCAAAAACATTATTAATGCAACATATCTGAGTTATTTCTCCACCTTCATCTACTGACTCCTTCTCCAGCAAAGGTTGCCGGAGAACATAGAAGGTTGTTATTTTTTAAATTTCTGTTTTACATCATTCATCTCCACCAGATTTTGAGTTACAGTTTTTCCCCCGTTTTTCCCCTACCCACCCTCCCAGAATAGCAGTCTCGCAAGATATCGCTTCCTCCAATCTGCTCTCTCCCATATCTTCTCCTATACCCCCTTTGACTTTTCCATTAGAGGAAGGTGAATCTCTGTGTCCCAATGCCTGCACATCTTACCTCCCATTTACAAGCAAAAGAGTATTAATAATAGTATTTATACATATTTGAAACATTTAATTTTAAGACCTCAAATTTCAGATCCATTCCTTTCCTCCCTTGCCACCCATTCCCTCTGGGAAGATAAGTAATTGTACATGTCTAGCTATGCAAAACATTACCATAGTAGATATATTGTACAAGGCTGCTTATAATTCCCTCCCACACATCCCACCCCCCCACCCGGTCCATTCCCTACTTGATCCTGTCCCTCTTCTACAGTGGGTACTTCCAACCTCCCGTCCCGACAAGAATGCCCTCCCATCCATCATCCCCCCTCTCATCCCCCTTCCCCCTATTCTGCTGCAGGTTGAGATATCCCATTGAGTATGTATGGCATTCTCTCCCTGAACCAAATTCAATGAGAATGTGGTTTTGCCTTTTTGCCTTCCTACTCTTCCCCTCCCTTGCAGCCACTTCCCCTTGCTTCTTCTACATGAGATAGTTTACCCTACCCTGTCTCTCCCCATCTCCTCTTGCCACTTTCCTCTCTCACCTCATAATTTTACCCCTTGAGTATCCTCCCTTCCCAACAAATTCAACCTATGCTCTCTATCCATATATAAACCTGTAAACATATATACACACATTCACATATGCATTCATATGACCATACACCCTTCTTCCATTATTTTCATACTGAGAAAGGTTTCATCAGTCACAGTTATTGTTTTTCCATATAGGAATGTAAATAGTTCAACTTTGATAAGTTCCTTTTGATTTCTTTTCCCTGATTACCTTCTCAGGCATCTCTTGCTTCTAGTGTCTGGATGTCAAATTTTCTATTCAACTCTGGTTTTTTCCTCAAGAATGCTTGCAAGTCCTCTATGCCACTGAATGACCATATTTTCCCCTGGAACAAAATGCTCAGTTTTGCTGGGTAGGTGACCCTTGGGTTCAGTCCCAGCTCTTTTGCCCTCTGGAATATCATATTCCATGCCCTTCTATCCCTCAGTGTAGAAGCTGCCAGGTCCTGTGCTATTCTGATTGTGTTTCCACAATATTGAAATTGTCTCTTCCTGGCGGCTTGTAGTATTTATTCCTTGATCTGGGGATTCTGGAACCTGGCTATAATATTCCTGGGAGTTTTCTTTTTGGGATCTTTTTCAAGAGGCAATTGGTGGATTCTTTCAACCTCTATTTTGCCCTCTGGATCTAAAACATCAGGGCAATTTTCCTTGAGAATTTCTTGAAGGGTGATTTCTAGGTTCTTTCTTTGGTCATGGCTTTCAGGTAGTCCAATAATTTTTAAATTGTCTCTGCTGTATCCATTTTCCAGGTCAGTGGTTTTTCCCATGAGATATTTCACATTGCCTTCTATTCTTTCATTTGTTTGGATCTGCTTAACAGCATCTTGATTTCTCATACAGTCATTAGCGTCCATTGCTCCAGTCTAACTCTGAAGGAATGAATCTCCTCAGTGAACTTTTGAGATTCTTTTTCCATCTGGAAAATTCAACTTTTTAAGGCATTCTTCTCCTCATTGCCCTTTTGGGCCTCCTTTGCCTTTTGAGTTAGTCTATTTTTTAAGGTGTTGTTTTCCTCAGTCAGGCTGTTGACCCTCATTTCATACTTTTCCTGCATCCTTCTCATTTCTCTTTCCAATATTTCCTCCACTTCTCTTATTTGATTTTTAAAGTCCTTCTTAAGGTCCTCTATGGCCTGCAACCCGCTCATGTTTTCCCCTGGGGTTTTTAGAGCAGGATTTCTGACCTCACAGTCCTCCTCATGTTCTATGCTTCAATCCTCATTGCCCCCAAAATAGGAGTGTGATGTTGCATTTTTCTGTTTAATTTGTTTCCTTTGCCTTGGCATGTTGCCACTTAATTACTTGACTTTTGGGCTTGTTGCCACAGTATGACTCTGCCACCAGACAGGGGAGCTTCAGTCCTGAACGTGTGGGGGGACAACTTCTGTTTCTGGAAAGCTGGATATCCACCCCATGACCTCCACCCCAGATCACAATCCAGATCCAGGGAGGTTAAAGCAAGAGCAATTACCCCCCAAGACTGATCACTGGATCTCCCTACAGTTCACAGGCCAGGAGCTGGAGCTGCCACTGAAAACTACAAAATGGCATGTCTCCTCAGCAGCTTCTAACCCCCAGGGGAGGAAGCCGACGTGTTCCCCAAATAATGGTCCCAAAGTCCAGAGGGCACTAACCTCTCACTTTGTCCTAGGCATGTCTGTGTTGATAATTCTGGAATCACCACAGCTGCTGGCCCAGCTGCCCTGGGGCTAAAACCGTGGCTTAGGTGGATGTGGGCTCGGCTCTCCCTGCACAGCATGCAGCAGGCTGCACTAGTCCGTCCTGCAGGGCTGCTGGGCTGTCCTCAGTGGGAGGTTAGCTTCTCTGTGTCGTTCTGTGGGTGCTGGGGCTCCAGAAGTTGTTCAAAGTCCCCTTTTACATAGTTTGGAAGTTATCTGGGGGGAGAGTGCCTTGGACGTGCTGTTTCTACTCCACCATCTTGGCTCTGCCGGTTAAGAGTTATTTTAATACAATGAGTAGCAGTTATATAGACAGTGGTTCTGACTTGCAGTTAATAGTTGGTTTCCAAATATTAATGTTGATATGCTGTTTGTACTAAAACATGATACAAAAGTTCTTTTAAAAATACAAGTAATTTGGTTTCTTGCAATATCTTAGAGATTATTTAGCAAAACTAGATGTCTACTAATTGGGGTTAATTTGAAAGTAACATCATCCCTTTCTTTAGTTCTGTTCATTGCTCCCTTGTATTTTATCCCTGTGATTCTCAAAAATGGGTCTCGGTACAGAAATTTATTTAGAGATGGTGCTACTAATATAAAAATTAAAACTGTCAGCTGATTACACCTTAATCATTTTCTTTCCTCATGTTACATTTCATTTAAAAAGCCTCTACCTTTTTAAAAATCTAGTAATAATAAGTACAATGATTAATATCTATCTTGGTGGGGTTTCCTCAGAAAGAAAACAAAACCCTTTGTAGGCAAGGCTGTCTTATTGTTTTTTTGTATGCTCATTCATTGCTCCCTCTAGGGTTCAATGTTCAATAAATAGATAAATGCTCAATAACTATTAAGTTACAATTGCCTCTACTGTTATTGATAGTAATGAATTATAAGCTGTCAGATCAAAGCAGCAAAATTGACATTTGGGAACTAGGTGTGTTCTTATACAAATATCTAGTTTTGACAAGCTGGTAGAAGAAAATGAACACAAAACAAAAGGACTATACTAATGAAATACCATCATAAAATAATACTGAAATTCATAAAGGGGAAAAAGAGATTATGAGATCATATAAACTCAGTACAGTTAATGTGGTCTATACACAGAACAAGCTCCTGTTTTTGTCCTACTAAACATGAATAGTACTTAACTTTTCAAAATAGTTTCATATGCATTATTTCAACAACTACCACTGGTTGGGTATTGCCTGTTTTAAAGATTAAAATTGGAATCTAATCATAATTCCAGGCAACCAAGACCACACTCAAGTTAGTGGCAGAGACAGAACTCAAATCTTTCTCCAGTGGTACCTAGATTTTGCTACTGGAGTAGATAATACTACAGAATAAATAATGCCTTCCCTTAGCCCTGATGGAGACATACATTTATTTCTATACAGTGATTGTTATTGGCATAAACTGATTTATAAAAAGTTCCCAAAGAACTTTGGGGAACTGAAAAAAGCTGCTTCATAGCTTTCTTAAACTGAAAACTACTCTGTAGGAAAAGTTTATTAAGATTGAGCTCAGGCAGATTCACAAATCTAAATCAGTAATAGGTATTACTGTTTTCTTGGTAACCTAATCAGTTACAGTTGCTAGTGAAGTTTTTTATGCTTAATTTTAACCATAAACACATTTTACTTTTATGAATTCTGAATTGGTAATGGAGGATCTCAGAAGATAAAAGGGATAGTTTTGATAATATAAAATTTAAAAACAGTCTTACACAAACGAATCTAATGCAGATAACATTAGAAAGTTAACTGGGGACAAAAATATTTGTGGCAAAGCTTCTGAGATAAAAGTTTCATTTCCAAGGTATATAAGGCACAAATTTAAATTTATAGGACTAAGAGTCATTCTCCAATTTGTAAATGGTCCAAAGATATAGGCAGTTCTCAGGGGAAGAAATAGAAACTGTCTAGACATATTCATAAGTAGTACTCCAAATCGATATTATAAAAATGCAAAGTGGGGTGGCTAGGTGGCACAGTGAATGGAGAACTGGCCCTGGAATCAGGAGGAACTGCGTTCAAATCTGGCCTCAGACACTTAACACTTGCTAGCTATGTGACCTTGGGCAAGTCACTTAACCCCACCTGCCCCTCCAAAAAAGCAAAAAAAAAAAAAATTAAAAATTGTAAAAATGCAAATTAAGGCAACTTTGAGGTTCTACCTCATGCCCATCAGATTGGCAAAGTTGACAAAAAGGGAAAATGTCAAATATTTAAGAGTCTGTGGGAAAAGAGGCACACTGGTATACTGTTGTAGAGCAATGAAATTGGTACAGCTATTCTGGAAAACAGTTTGGAACTTTGTCCCTGTGAGGGATAATTTGCAGTGAAGTTTCCTCATTCTGAAAAATCAAATCTAGAGTGGCTTCAGCATCCACTAGGCCTAAATTTAGAAGTCACCTGACCTTGCAGGAATCTGGGACTTAGAGCAATGGAGACACTCCCCAGTGCCACTGCAGCACAAGATATGCCAAATAAGGACAGAAGTGCTTTCTCAAATGTACATTGGGTGATCTACCGTTTCCTTGTTCTGGTACTTGAGGTAGATTGCCTTGTTTAGATTGTACACCTAACTTCCAGCCAATGGAAGAAAAGGGTCAGGAGGGGGTTGGGGGAGAATTCCTTCTTAGGGCTTTATAACTTTGCCATTTCTTTTTGTAAATTGCTTCTCCTCCTTGACCATCTGTCAGGAGGGTGGCCCTTTCTCGAGATCATAATAAACCATTCTTTTCTGCTTCCTACCTTGAGAAACCTCTGAGTATTATTTCAGTAAGGATTTCTGTAGCACACAGTTTTGAGGGTACACATACCCCCAAAGTTACTAAATTGATCTAATTATAATACCACTAGCCCTATGCCACAGAGAGATCAAAGACGAAAAGGACCTATTTGTACAAAAACATTTACAGCGATTCTTTTTGTAGGGGCGAAGAACCAGGAACTAAGGTAGTATCCATCAAGTGAAGAATGAATGAACAAAATGTGGCATATGAATATAATGGAATAATATTATACTTTGAGAAATTGTGAAATTCCTGAGAAACCTAGGAAGATGTACAAGTTGATTCTGAATGAAATGAGAATCAAAATGATTTATTAATATCATTGCAAATTTTTTTAAAAAGATTTTAAAACTCTGATAAGTGCGTTGACCAACCACAATTCCACAGAACCAGTAATGATGCATACTATACATGCATCTTGACAGAGAGGTAATGGAATAAATATTGAGAATGATACATTTTTGGATATGGCCAATACAGAAATTTGCCCTGCTTGACTATGTACTATTGTTACAAGGGCTTTCTTTTTCAGTCTTTTTTTTTTTTTTAAAAGCAATTGGGGTTAAGTAACTTGCTCAAGGTTACACGGCCAGTCATTATTTACATGTGGGTCCTCATTTTCTGAGGCTGGATCCAATCCCAGGTTGTGCCAACTCCAGGGCCTGTGCTCTTACTCATCGTGCCACCTAGCCACCCCTCTTTTTTATTCTTTTCCTTACTCCACTGTCCCTGCTGGCCCTCCCCCTCCAAGCTGGAGATTTAAAAAAGGCTCAGTAATTTGAAAAAAAAAGTATTGATCATGAAAGTGTTTTAGCATAAACTGCTGTGTTTATGTTGAGATCCCATCCTAAGCAACTCAAGATGAAGTTAGAGTACAATAGCCTAGAGCCCTGCATTTGGAGTAAGGTGACATAGGACCAATCCTAGGTCTGCTGATCCCAATAAAGAAGGAGTTCCTTGAGGGCAGGGTCTGTTTCCTTTGACTCTAAGGTCCAAGGATGCCTTTTGCATAGTAGGCATTTAATATTATTTCAACTTAAAATTTGTGATCCCATGAATATTTGAATGACTTTGGATAAGTCACTTTGTCTCTAATTTCTAAAATGAGGGTAATGTTATGAGCATTAAATAACATAAAAAGTACTTTATAAACATAAATTGATATATAAACTTTTGCTATATAAATATCAGCTATCTTACTTTAGTCTTCAAATAACCTTTTAGCAGAAGTATCAACAGCCACTTGAGATACTTGGTATAGAACTTCTAATTTTACAGACTTGAGATTGAAGGGAACTTCAGAGGATAGTCAAAAAAATTCCACCTTCTATCTCTCAATCAGCTCCCCAACAAATCATCATATGTTCTGTTGCTTGAAGACCTTTAGAGAAGGGAAACTGCTTCCACCTAGGCAGCCCAATCCACTCCAGAACAACTGTAAACATTACTTTATTCTTTTATCAAGGTCAAATTTGCCTCTCCAACCTGTGTCCCTGTTAGCATTTTCTTGAGGCCTGGAACTTAGGAAAGATAGTCAGTGAGGAGTTTATTTTATAAGAGTTCTAACAATTCAATAACTCAGTGCTTACCTTTAGGTAATTTAAGTTTTCTTTCATAACAGGTGCTATAGCCAAATCATTTTCATGCTGTTCAGAGCTATACTTAATAGTTAGTTGGTTTTTATGAATCATTCAATATTGTGATAGATAAATCCCATTTGATTGTTAAAGGGTCTAAAGTCCCAGTGGGATGAGATAGTTTATTTCTATTCCATGACCAAAGACTAGATCTTTAAGACCAAAAAATCCACCAAAAAAAAATTAAAAGTATGTTCCTGTTTCAAAAAATGGGCAAGAATACAGATATATTACTGTTACTGGATAAAGTATAGATCAGTACCGAATTGGGAATATCATCTTTGTAGATAAAGGGCAGTACATATTTTCTATTGCTTTCCTCCCCACTCCTAAATTAATTTTATGTTCCTCCCCATATAGTGATTTTTTTAATCTATATTTTCCCACCCTTGCAGCACATCAAGTCTACTGTACTATCTATTTACAACAGAGATTCTTGTGGTAGAATTCATATAGTTTTTTAAACTATTTTTACAACTATTATCAATATAATTTCGTTTTCTTTGTAATCCTATAAATTTTAATTCACGTATTTGAAAACATATTCTGAGAAGGGGCCCATAGGCTTTCCCAGACTACCAAGGGGATTCACACACACAAAAAGGTTAAGATTCCTTGATTTACAACCATGGCCTTAAAAAAAACAAAAAACAAAAAAAAATATTAAACTACTGATATAACCTTAAGAAAAACTTGTCTTACAATCAACCCAAAAGGAATTATATACTCAAAAACAAAAGGTTAATAATTGCCATAATGGATCAGAAAAATAGTCCATACTGTTGAGGATTCTATTGTTATATAAGCAAAAAATCCATATCACAATCCAAAGTTTGGATATAATTATCAGTGATGGTAAGTCACACTTGTTGGAATAACAAAATTATACAGCAATATGCAACAACAGAAAAATTATCAAAAGGTAAATTTCTAAAAGAGATTATTCCATTTAAATGCAGATTTGTTGTTTAACTGCTAACATCTGCCATATTATTTTCTTTAGTCATAAAGAACAATTACTGAAAGAAATACTAAACAGGTACAAAAACTATAGAACTGAAAAGTAAATGCTTAAAAACAAATGGGCAAATTTAAAAATATTAGTTCCTATATGAGGGACCCCTGATAAGGACTGTCCCTAATTTTCCTTTACAGTCCAAGAATCTTCTTTAAAAACAAACCTGGGTTAAGATGTGCAGGCATTGAGACACAAAGATTCACCTTCCTCTAATGGAAAAGTCGAAGGGGGTATGGGAGAAGGTATGGGAGAGAGCAGATTGGAGGAAGCGATATCTTGTGGGACTGCTATTCTGGGAGGTTGGGTAGGGGAATAACAGGGGGAAAATGATTGTAACTCAAAATCTGGTGGAAATGAAAAACAGAAGTTAATAAAGCATTTGTTTAAAAAAAAAAAACCTGGGGGGCAGAGCCAAGATGGCAGAGTGAAAGCAGGAACACATCTGAACTCACCCATGTATTCCTTCAGTAACCTCTAAAAAGTTAATCTGATTGGCTAAGATGACAAAACAAGAAAATGACAAATGCTGGAGAGGATGTGGGCAAATTGGAACACTAATGCATTGCTAGTGGAGTTGTGAACTTATCCAACCATTCTGGAGAACAATCTGGAATTATGCCCAAAGGGCTATAAATAATTTCATACACTTTGACCCAACAATACCACTTCTAGGGTTATATCCCAAAGAGATCATAGAAGAAGGAGGAAGACCTATATGCACAAAAATATTTATAGCAGCTCTTTTCGTGGTTGCAAAGAATTGGAAATTAAAGGGGTGCCCATCAACTGAGGAATGGCTAAACAAGTTGTGGCATATGAATGTAATGGAATATTATTGTTCTATAAGAAACAAGGAGGAGACGGTTTTCATATTTACCTGGAGAGGCTTATACAAACTGATGCTGAGTGAGAAGAGTAGAATCAGGAGAAATTTGTATACAATCACAGACACAACATGTGTGTGATGACCAACTATGACAGACTGGACTCTTTTCAGCAATGCAGTGATATAAGTCAATCCCGAAAGATTCATGAAGGAGAGAAATGCGACTAGTCTTTCTAGTTATATACTAGAAAGAACTGAGCTTGAATCCTGATGGAAGCAAACTAATCCTGATGGAAGCAAACTAAATTTTTCTTTTCATCGTTTGATTTTATTTCTTCTTTACCATTTTTCATCCCACCTAGTACAATACGCCTTTGTAATTGGACTAATGTCTAATATGAATGTATTTGCAGATCTATACTGGACTATATGCTGTCGTGAGGGGTGGGGGGTGAGAAGGAAAGGAAATTTGAAGATCAAGGAACTATGGAATTGAATCTTGTTAACTAAGACTAAACTAATAAATTAATTTAAAAAAAATAAAAAGTTAATCTGAATGGTTTTTAGAGTGGCAGAATTCATTGGGAGATGAAGCGTGACAGATTTCCAGTCCAGGAAAGTGTGAATGGGTATGATTTGTTGTGCTGGGTGGAGGAGTGCAAAGCATGGAGTGAGGTGGCTGCACCAGCACAGACCCAACCATAGCTAAGATGGAGAGAGCCTGGGTGAACTGATTCACCAACCACAGAGGTGATTCCCAAACCTCTCACTACAGGACAGGGACTGGGTAGAGCTGGGTAAGAGACATATGCAGGGCCTGTGGCAGCAGCTACTCCTGGGTTTATCAGCCCACAGTGGATATGTTTAAAAATCACCTACCTGAACTTCCAGGAGCGAAGATGGCAGAGTAAACCTTAGCTGCTCTCATCTCCCTCTTGGACCCTGAAAAACTCAGAGAACGTTGCCCCAGGGTAAAATCCTAAACTAGTGGAACCAGCCGCTGGCTTGGAAAACCTGGAAGGGTATAGCTGTGGCTGTGCTGAGGTTAAGGTGCAGAACAAGGGGTGTCCCAATAAGCCTCATCTCAGCAGACCAGCAGGAGATACAGATCCCCAGGGGGATGGAGCCAGCAAGTACTAACACCCCAGATGTGCCTTCGCACAAAAGAGGAAATGGGCAGACACCAGCGAGGCCTGTCCACCAGCTGCTGAACCTGCCTACTTTAGCCCAGGGGGAGACCTTTAGTGGCCAGACCACCCCTCCCCCACAACTCATGCTGTGAGCTTCAGTGTGACTCTGGGAAAATGCCAAAAGTCCTGGCCTTGGCCTCCATCTAGACCCTCAGAGGTCACTGCACACAAAGCCAATAACTAGGCCCCTAACTCCCAGCATAAAAAGCTTGGGTCAGGGCCCTCTATATCCCAGAAGTAGAGATCTACTTTAAAAGACAGGAAATAGGCAGTCACAATGAGAAAAAGCAGATTGGAAGAAGACTTTAGAATCCTATTATGGTGAGCAAGAAGAACCAAATTCAGAAGAGGACAGCATTGACCCTATACCCACACCTGAAACCTCAAAAGAGAATATGAACTGGTCTCAAGCCCAAAAAACATTCTTGAAAGACCTCAAGTAGTATTTTAAAAGCCAAATTAGGGGGCGGAGCCAAGATGGCAGAGGAGAAACAGTGTGTCCAAGCCACTCTGCCCCCAGATTCCCTCCAAACTATGTAAAAGGGGACTCTGAACAACTTCTGGAGCCCCAGCACCCACAGAACGACACAGAGAAGCTAACCTCCCACTGAGGACAGCCCAGCAGCCCTGCAGGACGGACCAGCGCAGTGGTCTGGGAGCCGGCAGCGGGCAGTGCGCAGAGCTCGGGGAGCCGAGCACAGGTCCGGTCTGCCTGAGTCGAGGTTTTAGCCCCAGGGTGGCAGGGCCAGCGGCCGGCTGGAGGGACCCCAGTACAACAGCAGCTGTGGCGATTCCAGAATTATCAACATAGACACGCCTAGGACAAAGTGAGAGGTTAGTGCCCTATGGACTTTGGGACCAGTATTTGGGGAACACGTCGGCTTCCTCCCCTGGGGGCTAGAAGCTGCTGAGGAGACACGACATTTTGTAGTTTTCAGAGGCAGCTCCAGCTCCTGGCCTGTGAACTGTAAGGAGATCCAGCGATCAGTCTTGGGGGGTATATGCTCTTGCTTTAACCTCCCTGGATCTGGATTGTGATCTGGGGTGGAAGTCGTGGGTGGATTTACAGCTTGCCAGAAACGGAACTTGCCCTCCCACACGTTCGGGACAAAAATTCCTCTATCTGTCCCAAAGACATACTGTGGCAACAAGCCCAAAAGTCAAGTAATTAAGTGGCAACATGCCAAGGCAAAGGAAACAAATTAAACAGAAAAATGCAACATCACACTCCTATTTTGGGGGCAATGAGGATTGAAGCATAGAACATGAGGAGGACTGTGAGGTCAGAAATCCTGCTCTAAAAACCCCAGGGGAAAACATGAGCGGGTTGCAGGCCATAGAGGACCTTAAGAAGGACTTTAAAATCAAATAAGAGAAGTGGAGGAAAAATTGGAAAGAGAAATGAGAAGGATGCAGGAAAAGTATGAAATGAGGGTCAACAGCCTGACTGAGGAAAACAACACCTTAAAAAATAGACTAACTCAAAAGGCAAAGGAGGCCCAAAAGGGCAATGAGGAGAAGAATGCCTTAAAAAGTTGAATTTTCCAGATGGAAAAAGAATCTCAAAAGTTCACTGAGGAGATTCATTCCTTCAGAGTTAGACTGGAGCAATGGACGCTAATGACTGTATGAGAAATCAAGATGCTGTTAAGCAGATCCAAACAAATGAAAGAATAGAAGGCAATGTGAAATATCTCATGGGAAAAACCACTGACCTGGAAAATGGATACAGCAGAGACAATTTAAAAATTATTGGACTACCTGAAAGCCATGACCAAAGAAAGAACCTAGATGTGGTCTGGGGGGGAAGTTTGGGGTGGGTATCCAACTTGCCAGAGTGGGTGGAGGCTTTACAGAGGCCACCCAACTAGCGGAAGTTGTGAAGACCCCATGTTTGGGCGGAAGCTCCCCTGTCTGGTGGCAGAGTCCTACTGTGGCAACAAGCCCCAAAATCAAGTAATTAAGTGGCAATATGCCTAGGCAAACAAAACAAAATAAACAGAAAAGTTCAACATTGGACTCCTATTTTAGGGGCAAAGAGGCTCAACGCATGGAGGAGGACTGTGAGGTCAGAACTCCTGCACCAAAAGCCCCAAATGAAAATACAAGCTGGCTACAGGCCATAGAGGACCTTAAGAAGCAGATAAGAGAAGTGGGGAAAAATTTGGGAAGAGAAATGAAAAAGATGCAAGAAAAGTATGAAATGACAGTCAACAGCCTGACTGAGGAAAAATAACACCTTAAAAAATAGACTAACTCAAATGGCAAAAGAGGCTCAGAAAGGCAATGAGGAGAAGAATGCCTTAAAAAGTCGAATTTGCCAGATGGAAAAAGAATCTCAAAAGCTCACTGAGGAGATTCATTCCTTCAGAGTTAGACTGGAGCAAATGGAAGCTAGTGACTTTATGAGAAATCAAGATACTATTAAACAGATCCAAACAAATGAAAGAATAGAAGGCAATGTGAAATATCTCATGGGAAAAACCACTGACCTGGAAAATAGATCCAGGAGAGACAATTTAAAAATTATTGGACCACCTGAAAGCCATGATCAAAGAAAGAACCTAGAAATCATCCTTCAAGAAATTCTGAAGGAAAACTGCCCTGATGTTTTAGACCCAGAGGGCAAAATAGAGGTTGAAAGAATCCACAGATCACCTCCTGAAAAAGATCCCAAAAAGAAAACTCCCAGAATATTATAGCCAGGTTCCAGAATCCCCAGATCAAGGAGAAAATACTACAAGCAGCCAGGAAGAAATAATTTCAATATTGTGGAAACACAATCAGAATAGCCCAGGACCTGGCAGCTTCTACACTGAGGGATCGAAGGGCATGGAATATGATATTCCAGAGGGCAAAAAAGCTGGGAATGAACCCAAGGGTCACCTACCCAGCAAAACTGAGTATCTTGTTTCAGGGGAAAATATGGCCATTCAGTGGAATAGAGGACTTTCAAGCATTCTTGAGGAAAAAACCAGAGTTGAATAGAAAATTTGACATTCAGACACAAGAAGCAAGAGATGCTTGAGAAGGTAATCAAGGAAAAGAAATCAAAAGGAACTTATCAAAGTTGGACTATTTACAGTCCTACATGGAAAACAATAACTGTGTTTGATGAAACCTTTCTCATTATGAAAATAATTGAAGAAGGGTACATGGCATATGTTTACAGGTATACATGGATAGAGGGCACAGGTTGAATTTGATGGGAAGGGATGATTTTTTTTTTTTATGGCAATTGGGGTTGGGTGACTTGCCCAGGTTCACGTGGCTGGGTTTTTGTATGTTGGGTGTCTGGGGCCGGATCTGAGCTCGGGTCCTTCTGGCTCCAGGGCTGGCTCTCTGCTCGATGCGCCACCTAGCTGCCCCAAGGAAGTGATGATTCTTAAGGGGTGAAGTCAAGAGGTGAGAGAGGAAAGTGGCAAGAGGAGATGGGGAGAGACAGGGTAGGGTAAACTATCTCATGTAGAAGAGGCTAGGGGAAGTAGTTGCAGGGGAGGGGAAGAACAGGAAGGCAAAAAGGCAAAAGCATATTCTCATTGAAGTTGGCTCAAGGAGAGAACCACATACATACTAAATGGAATATCTTACCCTCACTCACTCTCCTGAGCAGGGGAAAGGGGGATAAGAGAGGGGATGATGGAGGGGAGGGCATTCTGGGGAGAGGGGAGGTTAGAAGTACCCACTATCAAAGAGGGATGGGATCAAAGTAGGGAATGGACCAGGTGGGAGGTGAGACAGGTGGGAGGGAAATATAAGCAGTCTTTTACAATATATCTACTATGGTAATGTTTTGCATAGATATACATGTACAACACATACTGAATTACTTATCTTCTCAGAGGGAGTGGATGACAGGGGAGAAAGGGAATGGATCTGAAAATCGAAGTTTTAAAATTAAATGTTTCATAAGATGTCCAGGCAGTGGGGCTCAGAGATCCACCTTGCCCTAATGACAAAGTCGAAGGGGGCATGGGAGAAGATATGGGAGAGAGCAGATTGGATGAGGGGATATCTGGTGGGACTGCTATTCTGGGGTGGTGGGTAGGGGAAAAATGGAGGAAAAATGTAACTCATAATCTGGTGGAAATGAATGATGTAAACCAGAAGTTAATAAAGCATTTGATTAATTAAAAAAAAGGAAAAAAAAGAAAAAAAAGAGATTATGAAACATAAATTTGTAGTGAACCCCCCCCCCAAAAAAAAGAAAGAACCTAGAAATCACCCTTCAAGAAATTCTCAAGGAAAATTGCCCTGATGTTTTAGATCCAGAGGGCAAAATAGAGGTTGAAAGAATCCACCAATCGCCTCCTGAAAAAGATCCCAAAAAGAAAACTCCCAGGAATATTATAGCCAGGTTCCAGAATCCCCAGATCAAGGAATAAATACTACAAGCCGCCAGGAAGAAACAATTTCAATATTGTGGAAACACAATCAGAATGGCACAGGACCTGGCAGCTTCTACACTGAGGGATAGAAGGGCATGGAATATGATATTCCAGAGGGCAAAAGAGCTGGGACTGAACCCAAAGGTCACCTACCCAGCAAAACTGAGCATTTTGTTTCAGGGGAAAATATGGTCATTCAGTGGCAAAGAGGACTTTCAAGCATTCTTGAGGAAAAAACCAGAGTTGAATAGAAAATTTGACATCCAGACACTAGAAGAAGAGATGCCTGAGAAGGTAATCAGGGAAAAGAAATCAAAAGGAACTTATCAAAGTTGAACTATTTACATTCCTATATGGAAAAACAATAACTGTGACTGATGAAACCTTTCTCAGTATGAAAATAATGGAAGAAGGGTATATGGTCATATGAATGCATATGTGAATTTGTCTATATATGTTTACAGTTATATATGGATAGAGGGCATATGTTGAATTTGTTGGGAAGGGAGGATACTCAAGGGGTAAAATGAGGTGAGAGAGGAAAGTGGCAAGAGGAGATGGGGAGAGACAGGGTAGGGTAAACTATCTCATGTAGAAGAAGCAAGGGGAAGTGGCTGCAAGGGAGGGGAAGAGTAGGAAGGCAAAAGGGCAAAACCACATTCTCATTGAATTTGGTTCAGGGAGAGAATGCCATACATACTCAATGGGATATCTCAACCTGCAGCAGAATAGGGGGAAGGGGGATGAGAGGGGGGATGATGGATGGGAGGGCATTCTTGTCGGGACGGGAGGTTGGAAGTACCCACTGTAGAAGAGGGACAGGATCAAGTAGGGAATGGACCAGGTGGGGGGGGTGGGATGTGTGGGAGGGAATTATAAGCAGCCTTGTACAATATATCTACTATGGTAATGTTTTGCATAGCTAGACATGTACAATTACTTATCTTCTCAGAGGCAATGGGTGACAAGGGAGAAAGGAAATGGATCTGAAATTCAAGGTCTTAAGATTAAATGTTTCAAATATATATAAATACTATTATTAATACTCTTTTGCTTGCAATTGGGAGATAAGATGTACAGGCATTGGGACACAGAGATTCACCTTCCTCTAATAGAAAAGTCGAAGAGGGTATGGGAGAAGATATGGGAGAGAGCAGATTGGAGGAAGCGATATCTTGCAAGACTGCTATTCTGGGAGGGTGGGTAGGGGAAAAACAGGGGGGAAAATGATTGTAACTCAAAATCTGGTGGAGATGAATGATGTAAAACAGAAGTTAATAAAGCATCTGTATAAAAATAAATAAATAAAAAGCCAAATTAGAGAGGTAGAAGATAAACTGACCAATTATTTTAAACATACAATTGGCAAAATGGAAAAAAATTTCACTGAAGAAATCAACTCCTTAAAAAGCAAAATTTGTCAAATGGGAAAGGAGGTTCAAAATCTAAATGGAGAAAATAACTCCTTAAAAGTAAAAACTGAACAAATGGAAAAGGAGATTAAAAAATTGAGGAAATAGCCGTGTGACCTTGGGCAAGTTACTTAACCCCCAATTGCCCTCCAAAAGGCAAAAAAAAAAAAAACCAAAAAAAAAAACTGAGGTAAACAATTCACTAAAAATTAGAATTAGACAAACTGAAGCTAACGACTCTATGAGGCATCAAGAATCAGTTAAACAAAATATAAAGAATGAAAAAATAGAAGATGTAAAATATCTCACGGGAAAAACAACTGACCTGGAAAACAGATCCAGGAGAGAATATAAGAATTATTGGTCTACCAGAAAGACATGAAAAAAAGAGAGCCTGGACATCTTCTAAGAAATCATCAAGAAAAACTGGCCTAAGGTCCTAGAACCAGAGGGTAAAATATTTATAGAATCCACCATTCACCTGTTTAAAGAGATCCCAAATTGAAAACTCCAAGGAATATTGTAGTCAAATTCCAGGTAAAGTTGAAAATACTGCAAGCAGCAAGAAACAATTAATTCAAATATTGTGGAACTACAGTCAGGACTGCACAGGACCTAACAGCTTCTACATTAAAAGATCGGAGGGACTGGAATATGATATTTCGTAAGGCAACAGAACTCAGACTACAACCAAGGCTCAACTATCTAGCAAAACTAAGCATAATCTTTCAGGCAAAGAGATGGTCATTCAATGAAATAAGGGACTTCCAGACCTTCCTGATGAAAAAGTCAGAGTTCGGTGGAAAAATCGATCTCCCAATACAAGACTCGAGAGACATAAAAAGGTATACAGGGAAAACACACACATACAACTTGTTATTCAATAAGAATAACCTGTTTACATCCCTATATGGGAGGATGATACCTCTCAATCTTGAGAACTGTATAATTATCACAACATTTAAAAGGGTTATATACAGATAAGAGGGTGTGGGTACAAATTAACCAATGTGATAATAAATAAAACCTATTAAAGGGTGCAAAGAGATTGTATAGAGAGAAGAGGAAAAGAGGAGAGAGAAAGGGGTAAATTATGCCACATGAAGTGGCATAAAAACATACTATAGTAGAGGGAAAGAAGGGAGGAAGATAAACATTACATGAACTTTACTCTCATTGGTTTTGGTTCAATGAGGGAATAATATACTCAGTTAAGTATAGGAATCTAACTTGAAGAGATATGAAAACTTATTAAAGAGAAAAGGGCAGCAGAGGAGCACTGTTTGAGATTTACTCTCATCAGATTTGGTTCAAGGAGGGAATAACATACTTTGTAAAGTACAAAAATCTAACATGTCCTACAGGCAGTAGGAGGGCTAAGGGGGAAGAAAAGAAGGGGAAAGAAGTAGTAAGGGGAAAGGGTAGGAAAAGGGAGGGTGGCTGATAGGGAGAAAATATTGAGGGAGGCCGTGATCAAAAGGAAAACTCTTAAGGAGGAGAAGGGAGAAATAAAAGCACAAACAAGGGAGGGAATAGGACAAAGAGAAAGACACAGATAGTAATCATAACTGTGAAAATGAATGGGATGAATTGTCCCATAAAAGGGAGGCAGATAGCTAAAAGGATTAAAAACCATAATCCTACAATATGCTGTTTACAAGAAACACATGTGAAATGGGGAATACAAACAGGGAAAAGGCTGGAGAAGAATATATTGTGTTTCAGATAAAGTAAAAAAAAGCAGGGGCAGCAATCCTAATCTCAGATAAAGCAAAAGCAAAAACAGATCAAATTAAATGAGAAAAGGAAGGAAACTATATCTTGCTAAAAGGCACCACTGACAATGAAGCAATATAATTACTAAACACATATGTACCAAGTGGTGTAGCATCCAAATTCTTAGAGAAGTAAAGGTAAGTAGGGAAAAAAAACAGAAAGCAAAACTATACTAGTGGTAGACCTCAACCTTCCCCTCTCTGAACTTGATACATCTAACCTCAGAATAAACAAGAAAGAAGTTAAGGAGGTGAACAGAATCTTAGAGAAGGTAGATATAATAGACCTCTGGAGAAAACGGAATGGGCATAAAAAGGAATATACCTTCTGCTCAGAAGTACATGGCAAAAACACAAAAACTGACCATATACTAGGGTATAAAAACCTCACAATCCAGTGCAGAAAGGCAGAAATATTAAATGTATCCTTTTCAGATCATGATGCAATAAAAATTTAATGTAATAAAGGGCCATGGAAAGACAGACTAAAAACTAATTAGAAATTAAATAATCTAATCCTAAAGAATGAGTGGATCAAACAACAAATCACAGAAACAGTAAGTAATTTCATTCAAGAGAATGACAATTACGAGACAACATACCAAAACTCATAGGATGCAGTGAAAGCAGTTCTCAGGGAAAGTTTTATGTCTCTCAATACTTACATGAATAAAACAAAGAAAAAGGAGATCAATGAATTGGGCATGCAACTGAAAAAAGCTAGAAAAAGAACAAATTGAAAATTCCCAATTAAATACTAAATTAGAAATACTGAAAACCATAGGAGAGATTAATAAAATTGAAATTAAGAAAACTATTGAATAAATACAACTAAGAGCTGGTTTTATGGGGGGGAAAACCCACAATAAAATTGATAAATTTTTACAATTTTTTTTTAAAGATGAAAACCAAATTACCAGTATCAAAAATGAAAAGGGTGAATTTGCCTCCAGTGAAGAGGTAATTAAAATAATTAGGAATTATTTTGCCCGACTGTATGCCCATAAATTTGACAACCTCAGTGAAATGGATGAATATTTACAAAACCGTAAATTGCCCAAATTGAAGAGGAAGTAAAATACTTAACCCCATCTCAGAAAAAGAAATTGAACAAGTCATCAATGAACTCTCTAGGAAAAAATCTCCAGGGCCAGATGGATTTATAAGCGAATTCTATCAAACATTTAAAGAACAATTAACTCCAATACTTTATAGACTATTTGGGAAAATTGGAGAAGGAATCCTACTAAATACTTCTTATGATACAAATATGGTACTGATACATAAATAGGGAAGAGCCAAAACAGAGAAAGAAAATTATTAACCAATTTCCTTAATGAATATAGATGCTAAAAATTTATATAAAATATTAGCAAAAAGATTACAGCAACTTTTCACAAGAATAATATGCTTTGATCAGGTAGGATTTATTCTAGGAATGCAAGGCTGGTTTAATATTAGGAAAACTATCAGCATAATCAATCATATCAACAACAAAACTAGTAGAAACCATATGATTATCTTAATAGATGCAGAAAAAGCTTCTGACAAATTAAATTTTCACAAATTAAAAACACTAGAAAGCATAGGAATAAATGGAGCCTTCCTTAAAATAATAAGTAGCATCTATCTAAAACCATCAGCAAGTATTATATGTAATGGCGATAAGCTAGAAGCATTCCCAACAAGATTGGGGATGAGGGGGTGCAGTGAATAGAGTACCAGCCCTGGTGTCAGGAGGACACTGAGTTCAAATCTGACTTCAGACACTTAACACAAAATCAGCCCTGGAGTCAGGAGGATGTGAGTTCAAATCTAACCTCAGACAGTTAACACAAAACTAGCCTGTGACCTTGGGCAAATCACTTAACCCCAATTGCCCTGCCCTCTACCCTCCAAAAAGAAAAAAAAAAGATCAGGGATGAAGCAAGGATGTCCACTATCACCCGTTATTCAATTTGACACTAGAAATGTTAGCTATAGCAATAAAAGAAGAAAAAGAAATCAAATGAATTAGATTAGGCAAAGAAGAGGCTAAGCTATCATTCTTTGAAGATGATATAATATACTTAGAGAATCAAGTAAAAAAAACTACTTGAGATAATAAATAAATTTAGCAAAGTTGCAAGATATTAAAATAAACCCACATAAATCCTTGGCATTCCTATATATTTCTAACAAAGCCCAACAGCAAGAAAGAGAAAGTGAAATTCCATTTAAAGTTACTATAGACATTATAAAATATTTGGGAGTCTACCTGCCAAAACAAACCCAGGAACTATATGAACACAATTACAAAACACTTTTCACACAAATAAGATCAGATATAAATAAATGGAAAAACCATCAATTGCTAGTGGTTAGATCAAGCTCATATAATAAAAACGACAATTTTACCTAATTTACCTATTTAGTGCCATACCAATCAATCTACCAAAAATTATTTTATAAGAGCTAGAAAAAATAGTGACAAAATTCATATGGAAGAACCAAAGGTTCAGAATATCAAGGGAATTAATGAAAAGAAATACTGGAGAAGGTGGCCTAGCCATACCAGATTTTAAACTGTATTATGAAGTAGCAGTCATCAGAATTACTTGGTACTGGCTGAAGAATAGAGTAGTGGATCAGTGGAATCAGTACATAAGACACAGTAGTCAATAACTATAGTAATCCACTGTTTGATAAACCCAAAGACTCCAGCTTCTGGGATATGAAAAAAACTGCTGGGAAAACTGGAGAACAGAAAACAGAAACTGGGCATAGGCCAATATCTTACACAATATACCAAAATAAAGTCACAATATAGGTTCACAATCTAGATATAAAGGCTGATACTCCAAGCAATCTGGGAGAGCAAGGAGTAGTTTGCCTGTCAGATTTATGGAAAAGGGAAGAATTTATGACTAAACAAGAAATAGAAAGCATTACAAAATGCAAAATGGATAATTTTGATTACATTAAATTGAAAAGTTTTTGTACGAACAAAGCCAATGTAACCAGGATTAGGAGGAAAGCAGAAAATTGGGAAAGAATTTTCACAACCACTTTCTCTAATAAAGTCCTCATTTCTAAAATATACAGAGAACTGAGTCAAATATATAACAAGGATATGAACAGGCAGTTTTAACAAGAAATTAAAGGTAGCTATAACCATATGAAAAAATGCTCTAAATCACTATTGATTAGAGAAATGCATATCAAAACAATTCTGAGGTACCACATCTCTCATCTGTTAGATGGGCTAATGCGACAAAACAGGAAAATGATAAATGCTGGAGATGTGGGGAAATTGGAACACTAATGCACTGTTGGAATTGTGAACTGATCCAACTATTCTGGAGAGTAATTTAGAACTATGCCCAAAGGGCTATTAAAAATGTGCACACCCTTTGACCCAACAATATCACTTCTAGGGTTGTATCCCAGAGATCATACAAATGGGAAAAGGATCTATATGTACAAAAATATTTATAGTAGCTCTTTTTTGTGGTGGCAAAAACTGGAAATCAAGGGGATGCCCTTCAATTGGGAACTGGCTAAACAAGCTGTGGTATATGAATGTAATGGAATACTATTGTGCTATAAGAAATGAGGAGCAGACAGACTTCATAATAACCTGGAGAGATTTATGCTGAGAGGAGCAAATCCAAGAGAACATTGTACACAATTACAGACACATCATATCTGTGACTACTAACTTTGATAGACTGGGCTCCTCTCAGCAATGCAAGTCTATATGACAACTCCAAAAGACTCATGATGGAAAGGACTATCCACATCTAGAGAAAGATTTACTGAGTCTGAATGCAGATTGAAACAAACTACTTGCTCTCTTTGTTGTTTTGTTCTTTCTTTCTCATTCATTCTATTGGTTATAATCCTTCTTTAGAATTTGACTAATGTTTAATGTGAAGGTATTTGTAGAACCTATATTGAATTGCATGCCACCATGGGGAATAGGGGACAGGAGAGGAGGGGGTAGAAAATTTGGAACTCAAAAGCTTGTGGAACTGAATGTTGTAAACTGAAAGTAAAAAAATAAATAATTTAAAACAAACAAAAAAAACCCAGGTTCATTTTTTCATCTACATGTTTTTACTCATCTTCAGCAGGATAGGACTTAAAAAAAATAGATATGCACATTTCTCCCACTAGTAAACCTCAGTATTTTACAAAATTTTCAGATGCACAATTGTCCTTCAAGACCCTCAATTACCCTTTTATTTAAAAATGAACATGGTTTTCCTTTCTGTGGCAGTGCAGAGATTACAGGTGTCTAACTTGGCCTCTCAATCTCTCCATGAATGAAAGTTATCCTAACACTTAAGAAAACCAGTGACATCTATAAAGACACAAGGAATATGGCATCTAGATGCAAAAACAATGTTTGTTCAAGTTATCCTACTATTATCTGACAGATACGGTCATTTAAAAAAAAAGTGGTCAATTATTAAATTATCAGAGCTCAGTAAATTCTGGCTCATTTTTATACTTTTGTTAAATTTAAAAATTTTTAAAAGAATCATAGGATTACAAAGGACTATATTAAAATGGGTACAAACATTTAAAAAATAATAAGGTGAAAAAACAAGATAAATACTACTGAACAGCATCAACTTCCAAGTTGGAAGGGACCTCAATGGCCTTCCAGCCTAATAACAATCCATTCTACAACACATCCCAAAGTGGCTAGCCAGTCTTGCTTGAAAACTTCAAGTGATGGGGAAAATACTACTTATAGTTTTGGATTGCTGTAATTGTTTATCAGTTTTTCCTTATATCAAGCCTAAATCTGAAGTTCTGTTTTTTCTACCTTTTAAACCCCAGTACATTATTTTTAAATGTTAATTTTTCTTTGCTATTAGCAAAACATCTTTTTTACAGAAGCAAAAATTGTATCCAAATGATCATTCCAATAAAGATGTGCAGCCTTACTATCAAATTAGAACTAGCAGCAAAGGAAATGAAACACTTATCAAGACATAAAAGGTGAAAAAATGGAGTAAAAACTCCCACTGAAACAAAAATCACTAGACCAAATTATAATCTTATATAGAATATAAAATTTATATGGTTTACATTAATTTAACAATATGTACTTCTAAAACATTAATTACAGCAGTTATGTCAATGACATTAATCCACATGGGGTATTTAGTTATCAAAATAAGTATTTCAATGAAGCCAACAACTGATTTTGTACTTTTATCAAGGTTGACACACTGCTAAAACTAAGTCTACTTGCTACATTGTTTCACCTAAATTTTCAAGCCCCATTGGTTGTTACTAAGCTCAATAGTCTTCAAGATAAATAAATGCCCAGCAGACAACCCAATTCTTTGTTTTTTTAATTTAGTCTTGTTTGCACTAAGACTTAATAATGACAACCCAGCAGGGATACCCTAACCTATTTGCAAAAAGGTAATTAACAAAGCACTTTAATAAAAACAATTAGTTGCCTCAGCTTCCCAAAATTAACAGCTTATAGATGACATAGGAAAATAAAGATACCACAAACCATTTTAACCTAAAGGCTTTCAGGTACTGTTATACATTTACAGTCAAAGATCATAAATGCTCACGGGAAAGAATGAATATACAAATTTTGCCTCTCAAAGGCTTAAAATGAATTCCCATTCCTAGGTTCTCTATTAACTACTCTTCATTGATATGTTCTAAGTTTAAAAGTGGGGACAAAGTAGTGTGAAAAGATATTTTGAAGATTAGCTTTTCCTTTATACTTTTGAAACTGGAAACCATGTCATTCAAATCCAATATTGCTTTACTAATCTGGTTTTAAAGGATTTTAAAGCAGGGAAAGGAAGAGTTAACTCTTCCTATAACTTCACAATATTCGGAATATAACAAGTCCTAGAACACTTAGGAATTTTAACTTCAAAGGCACTTTCTACAAGAAAGCATATAAAGCCAAAATTAATTCACTGTAAAAAACACTGCTACAATATCTAATCAGAACAGTGAGATCCAAATATAGAATTTTCAGAAAAAAACTAATATATTTATTTCAAATGGAATTTGAAGCCAAATTTAAATTTTGTTTGTACTATGAAAAAACTAAGGTGGTCATAAAGAGGCAAGTACTCTTATCAATGAGAACTTTTAGTTTACAACCAATTCAGAAGGATGCTTCCCATTCATGAGTAATATATATCATGGGGAAAATATAAATATTTTTCTATTTTAAAAATGGAAAAAATAAATGTCCACATTTCCAATTTTCACTAATATCTAAAAATCAATGATTTTTAAATATAACTCATTGAATGGAACTACAAAATCCCAACAATTTGTCCATAAACACCTATTAAAAAACATTTCATGCATATGATAAAATCTGTTTATGTACTGATGTCAGGGATATTTCCTATGTATATTTCCATAACTATACATTTCATAGCCCCTACCATTTAAGCATATTTCAAATTGGTTATTATATATTATATTATTTATATACACAAGCTATCTTATATACACTAATAATAAAGGATGCCTAAGGACGATATACTTAACTATTTTGGTGTTTGTTAAAATGTAGCCTTTATCTTTACTCCTATCCTAATTTTTTCTTTCTGCTCCTGAAACTTTTATTTGGAGATTAAAATTGCCTTTCCATCCTAACTTATCTGAGTCCAAAATCCCCAAATGAAATACTCCCATAATAAAGAAATGTATTGTTTAAAAATATGAAAATGTTTTCAGGTATAATAAGTTGATGCAATCAAACAGGTGAATGAAGATTGAAGAAATGAATGAACTTCACCTGACTGCAGCATTTATTCTACTGTGGTACAACCATGGCTGAAACACAGGGTGCAAAGCAAGAAAGCACCCCAGTACTTCATACTAACAAAATAAAGAAGTTCAGCTTGTAAAAATTTAGGCTAGAGAAAAACTTGACTATCACTAGTGAAGAATTACAGTTGTTTCATCTTTGCAACCTGCTATTATATAACATAAAACAGACATATAACTTAACACTAAACGTTGCTGGATTTAGCTACTCCATAAAAACTGAATGTGGCAGGTTGGAAAACAACATGAATACAACCCAAGTGAAATAGCAAAACAATTAATTGTAGATGACAGCAATACCAGAGATACTTAATTACAAATACTTGTCACATATAAACCTTCACAAGTTAACCCGATAATCCAGTTAAAAGGCAAAACAAGGCAAACAAGATTCAGAATAATGCAATGCAACTATTAATGGTCACTACTTTCCATTAAACCTTGTCAATACAAATTTTTCCACATTTAATATTCAAAGGGAAGTTAAATCATTCTAATGTACAAGAAGACATATCTATTATGTGCTAGTGCATTGTAATGTTATACTTCACTGCTCTCTTCATTAAATTCATTTTGATTATTTAGCAGTCTAGAATACTTCATGTAGTTTATTGTTAGCATTAATTTAGGAAAGACAGTGCTCAAAAGTACACTCAAACATATATTTATGTCACAAATATATTAGCTAACTCATGTATATAATTATGCATATAGAAAGTATCCATACATAGAACACTAAGAAATTGAGCCATTATGCACTTCTGAAAGATTGCAATTCTATAAATGAATCAAGAATGTGAAATCTATAGAGTTGATCAAGAACAAAGAGGAATGGTACTTCGCAAAACTCTGTAGTACAACTGTCCCACAGATGCTAATCATTAGTTTAGTAAAATTTCACAACAAGTGAATTTCCTAAAAAGCCTCGTACCACTTTCATAAAAACATAAGATGTTTAAAAATATTCACCACCAGCACAAGGACTACAATCATCCCCCCCACAAGAGGATTCCTGAAGCATATGGAAAGAAGAGACAGATATGGTCATTTTTAAGGCTGCAGTTAACACTATTGATGTCACTGCAAAAATCCCATCGTAACAAAACTGTTATTAAAGAGATTACAACGTCTCTCTTTAGAGCCATTTTGGTCATTCTTGAAATCAAAAAGAAACCTTTATTTTCAGCAAGACTGACTGCAAAAAAAGATGGTTCATTGATCCATTGTGAATAAGTCTCTCACCATATAAAACACCAAAATATATATATATGTATATATATATAAAATTAAAACATACAACCCCTGACCCCATACACACTCCCCTAGAAACCATACAACCCAAAAAAACAATACCAAAGGGAAATCAAACACAACACCCTCACAAAAGAAGTCCTTGAATTACAATTTACAAGTTTATATGTACACTTTTTTTTCCTATGCAAAAAAAAGGGACCTAGAAGAAAAATGCTTGATGAAAACTTGACAGAACTTTGTGTTTAAGAAAATGCATTATCTGGCTACTATAACAACATAAAGCAAATAATCAGTGCTCTACAAACATTTTAAGTGTGAGGCATTCAGTTGAACTGATATTCTTTACTAATGCAGCGCTTGAATGGCTACTAAACTAAAATCCTTCAGTGGCCAATAAGAAAAGCACTGGGATGTTAAAATGCAAAATGCAATTTATCTAATTCTTAAAAATGTATCATAGTGCATAGCCTAAATCAGACTTTCAAAGAGATACAGTGCCTTTCAATGCAACATTTTTTCCAGCATTTAAAAGCATCATTTCTCCCTTTAAGATGTTTGCTCAAAAAAAAAAATCAAGTCCTGTACTGTAGTAAAAATCCTTCAGTCACAGACTGATATAAATGAAGAATAATGTGCAGTAGTAAAGTTGCTTGCTGTCCTTCTGCACATGTTTTACTTGGGTTCCTCAATCGTCCCCTTGCTGAGGTCTGTCATTTTGGGATATTTTACTTTCTTCTGGTCCAGCTCATTCTGAGCCCATAGTAGTAGCTTCAGTAACTTTGCCAACTTAGGTGTTGACTCACGATTTTCATAGTCTAGGACAGCTTGATTAACTTCACTCCACACCTAGAATAAAAAAATGAGAACATAACAATTATACCATTAAGAACAAGCAAATACACTAACATAAACTTCACACTTCTTCCAAATAACCCCTTTAAAAAAGAAGTTTGTTGAATAGCAGCAAAAATGTAATAGGCATCTACTATATTACAAAGCCCTGAGTCATATATAGATAGCCACAGTTCCTGCCCAAAAAGAGCTCACAATTAAAAAAAAGTTAACACATCCACACAAATAACAATAATAAAAGGAAAAGGGGAATAGAATGGCAATTTGAACAAAGTGCTATAAAAATTCTGAGAAGATAAAAATCACTTTTGGCTAGTATAGATATCAGAGGGTTGAGGAAGATACGGCATCTGACCAGAGCCTAAAAAACAAGTTCATGATCTAGAGAAAGGGACAAATAATCCAACCCCATCATTATACAGATGAAAATATTATGTCCCAAAGAAGTTAACACCTAGGCTTTTAATATTCAGATATCTAAGAGAGCATGCATTGATTATAAGCAGAGAATATAGCATGAGCAAAGGTATAAAAGTGTGGGTTCTAATTAGGGAACTAGTAGCCTAGTATACCTGGAATGTAATGTTTATGTATTAAAGCATTAGGAGATGAGATTGAAAAGCAAGTTGGGATAAGACTGTAAATTTAAATACCAAGTTAATGAATTTAGTTTTTATGCTGTGAGCAATGAAGATCTGATACAGGTTTTTGAGTACTGGAATAACAATGTAATAATTTCTTGTAAAAAAATAATACTGTGGAATTTATGGGCTAGGGAGAAGAGGTGGGAAGAAAGTAGATAATCCATTAGTTCAGATAAAGATAGCAAAGGCCTCAAAAATGAGGCACTAAGAACAAGAAAAGGAAAATAAGGATAATTACAATAAATACTAGCTAGCCTTTACAGAGTTCTAACTTTATATAAGTTCATTTTACATAAATTCATATCGTCCAAATTAAACTTTATGTAAATAATTCTCAAAGAAATCCTAATTCCAAAAAACTCACTAGTAATTTTACTATACTGTATGTACTGTGCTTCCCCCCATCCTATTCATCCCTTCCTCCTGCCCCATGGCTGCTCAGTACTCTACAGTCCTCTACCTCACCACCAAAAAATAAAAAAAATCATCCAAGTGAAAGCAGAACAGACATAGGCAAAGACTGCCACTACTTGATCTGAGGTTTGGCTTGAGATCTCCATTGCTAAGAGAGAAAACCTTTGCCCCGCTCCACCCACCACTCTTTATGTCTAACTTCTGTCAATATGAATTCTGCTATCACATGTCTGCCCCTGGTCCTCTTTGTGCTGTCCATCCTCCTGTCTGTGTCACAGTCCCTCAGTCTGTATATTTTTCTTGGTTCTGGATCTGGCTCCAGACCAGGCTGGTCCCAGTCCCTAAGTTTCTCCACCAGCTCTAGCTTTTCTGTCCTCGGCCCCCAACTGTCACTTAATCACGTGAAGGCTCCACCTCTTTCCCCAGGCTGACAGTTTCTTTGCTTCCTCCCTCTCTCCTTTAATGACTTCCTCTTTCCTTCATTGGCAGCAAATTCACATTACATTATCTCCATGTTATCCTGTCTATAGTTTATACATTATTTGCTAGTTATCTCTTTATCTTCCCAATTAGACTGTGAATTCTTTGAAGGAAAGGACTGTCTTCTGTCTTTCCCAGAGCATAGCACAATGACTGGTGTATAATGGCACTTAAAATTGCTTTGGCTAAATTGCTCTGAGATTCTTGCCTATCTCCAGGCAAGAAATTACCTTTACTGGGGCGGCTAGGTGGTGCAGTGAGTAGAGCGTCAGCCCTGGAGTCAGAAGGACCTGAGTTCGGATCTGGCCTCAGACACTTAACACACACACAAACAAAAACCTAGCCATGTGACCTTGGGCAAGTTACTTAACCCCAATTGCCCTCCAAAAAGCAAAAAGAAAAAGAAATTACCTTTACCAAAGCAGAATGGCAACAGTTCTGCAATTTTAAAGTCTTAAAGATATACCTGGGAAAAGTGAAGAGGAGGAAGAAGAAAAAAGGACGAGAGAAAAAGAATAAGAAAATAGAGAGGTTGACAATGCAAGTGTCTTCTTTACAAAGGGAATCATTAACATTTGCCCCACAAGGAAAGAGACAGAAACTTTTTGAAACTGAAAGAACACTTCTAAATAAGAAAAAAAACTGACGAACAGAGAAATCTTCATAAACTACTTTACAGCAAGCCAGGCAATAGTAGCTTTCAGTTCTGTGGCTTTCCATTCAAAACCAAGACTGACCAATATAAAAAAGGAAGAAATGTTGAATGTTATTTTAAAGAGCATCTGTGAATCAGTAACAAGGATTTTGAATTACTTAATGCATCCAAAGCCTTCTGGCAAGTGACTGCCAATAAACACACACACACACACACACACTCTCTCTCTCTCTCTCTCTCTCTCTCTCTCTCACTCGCTCTCTCTCTCTCTCTCTCACACTCTCTCTCTTTATAAAAATCCCACACCAAGCAAAGGCAGTAAAAAGGAATGGAGCAACTCTGGAAAGGCAAGAAAGGCTAAATGTACCTAATGCCCTTTAATTTTATTAGATGATTCTAGTAATGAAGATGGAAAAAAAGAAAAGGCCTTTTCAAAGGAAAAAGTTAAAGTGAAAAGACACCTAAAAAAGAAAAACCACAACAACAAAAACTCCTTGTAAAAGCAAAAAATGTACAAAAAATGTTAATGTCAAGAAGGCAGATAGCAGTACTACTATGAAAAATCAAAATAATTCCAAAAATTAAAGTGAATCTAAAGAAAAGACAGATGATGAACCTTTAATTTAGAAAGTTGAAGAAATCTTCTATAGTTGAAATACTAAAGGAGTCTATAAAAATTTCTGGTCAGGGCTAACTTGGAGGAAGTCACAGTGAACAGATTTGCAATGAGTTTTATTAAAACTGTCCTGCTTATGACTTCTCTGAAAGAAAAGATTTCATCAAAATGATTATTGAAGAGTTAATTTAATGAGACAGATAATTTATAAAGGCTGCTGATTTAGTTTCTTCCAGTAAATTCAAAGATCTGAAAAACAGCAGGAAAAAAATATATTTCCTTTTCTAAATCTTTGTTGTTTAGGGACACAGCCAAGTAAAAGCAGGAACTAACCTGAACTCATCCCCAGTTACCTCCAACACCTGTAAAAAATGACTCTAAACAAATTTTAGAGCTACAGAACCCACAAAAAGTGAAATATTCCTCTAGTTGAAGTCAGCCTGGCAAGTCAAAAGGAAGGGTCTATCACACCAGGCTGGGAGCTGAGCACAGTCCCACTAAAGTTGTCACAGACCGGCTGGAGCAGACCTCAGGAGACTGAATCACTAGCAGCTGTGGCGGTTTCCAGACTTCTCAACCCATAAATGCCAAAGAGAAAGTAAAAGGTCAATGGGGAAATTGTTGGACCTATGTTAGACAAAAGCAAAGTTCAGCCCCTGCCCCTGAGGCAGCAGAGGTGGAGGTGGTCCTGGCCGTGGCTTCAGGCCCACAGATAGTGGGGGGGAACTAAGTGGCTGACCAGAGGGCAATTGCAGGAATCTCTTTGCTGGTGCTGAGGCAGGATTCTCTTGCTTTGCCCTGCTTGGGTCTGGGTCGAAGTCTTGGGTGGCAGTCCTGGGGTGAGGAGGAGCACTGGCATGGAAGAGCTTGTTGAGGCTGTGGAGAGGAAGTCCTCCTCACAGTTCTGAGGCAGGTGCCTAGAAGAGGCTCTGACAAGAGCTATGCAAAACCCCAGAAATTTGGGGCACAGCACACTCCACTCTGGAAGCAGAGTTCTACCATGGCAAAGAACTCAAATGTCAAGTAATTGGCTGGCAAGATGAACAAACAGAGGAAGAGAAATCAGACTATAGAATCATTCTTTGGTGACAAAGAAGATCAAAACAGAAAACCAAAAGAAGACAATAAAGTCAAGACTCCTACATCAAAAGCCTCCAAGAAAAATATGAATTGGTTGAAGGCCATGGAGGAGCTCAAGAAGGATTCTGAAAATCAAGTAAGAGAGGTAGATGAAAAATTGGGAAGGGAAATGAGAGTGATGCAAGGAGAAAATACTAAATAAAAATAATACTGAATAAAAATAAAAATACTGAAGAAAATAACACCTTAAAAAATAGACTAACTCAAAATAGCAAGAGGTCCAAAAAGTCAATGAGGATGCCTTAAAAAGCCAAATTGACCAGATGGAAAAGGAAGTTCAAAAGCTCACTGAAGAAAATGATTTCTTCAAAATTAGATTGGAGCAAATGGAAGCTAATGACTTTATAAGAAATCAAAATATTATAAAGCAGATCCCAAAGAATGAAAAAATAGAAGGCAAAATGAAATATTTCAATGGAAAAACCACTGACCTGGAAAATAGATCCAGGAGATTTTATGTTTTTGGGTTTTTTTGCTTTTTGGACGGGGGAGGGCAGGGCAATTGGGGTTAATGACTTGCCCAAGGTCACACAGCTAGTAAGTGTTAAGTGTTTGAAGCCAGATTTGAAATCAGGTACTCCTGACTCCAGGGCCTGTGTTCTATTCACTACACCACCTAGCCGCCCCTACTTTCTTTTGTTTTTGTTTTGTCAGGAGAGATTACATAAAAACTATTGGACTATCTGAAAGACAGGATCAATAAAAGAGCGTAGATATCATCTTTCAAGAAATTATCAAGGAATACTGCCCTGATATTCTAAAACCAGAGGGTAAAATAGAAATATCCCATTCCCCCACCAAAAAAGAAAAAGATCCCCAAAAGCAAACTCCTAGGAATATTATAGCCAAATTCCAGAGTTCCCACGTCAAGGAGAAAATATTACAAGCAGTAAGTAAGAAACAATTTGAGTATTGTGGAAACACAATCAGGATAACACAAGATCTAGCAGCTTCTACATTAAGGGATCAAAGGGCTTGAAATATGACATTCCAGAGGTCAAAAGAGCTAGGATTAAAGCCAAGAATCACCTACGCAGCAAAACTGAGTATAATACTTCAGGGGAAAACATGGACATTCAATGAAATAGAGGACTTTCAAGTATTCTTGATGAAAAAACCAGAGCTGAACAGAAAAACTGACTTTCAACTATAAGAAGTAAGAAAAGCATGAAAAAGTAAACAGGAAAGAGAAATCATAAGAATTATTAAAGTTGAACTCTTTACATCCCTACATGGAAAGATAATATTTGTAACTCATGAGACTTTTCTCAGTATTAGGATAGTTGAAGGGAATATGTTTGTGTGTTACACTTACACACACGTATAGATACATATATATGTATCTATAGGTGGGTGTATATATGTATATGTATACATAGACAGAGGTCACAGGGTGAATTGAATATGAAGGGTTGATATCTAAAAATTAAAGTTAAGAGATAAGAGAGGAATATATTGGGAGAAAAGGAGAGATAGGATAGGGTAAGTTATCTTACATAAAAGAGGCAAGAGAAAGCTATTACAATGGAGGGGAAGAGAAGGGAGATGAAAGGGAATGAGTCAACCTTACTCTCATTGGATTTAGCTTAAGGAGGGAATAACAAACATATGCAATTGGGTATCTTACCCTAAAGGAAAGTAGGGGAGAAGGGGATAAGAAGGGAGGATAGAAGGGAAGGCAGATTGAGGAAGGGGGTAGTCAGAAGCAAAACACTTTTGAAAAGGGACTGGGTCAAAGGAGAAAATGGAATAAATGGGGGGTGGGATAGGATGGAGGTCAAATATAGTCTTTCACTATACGACTACTATGGAAATGTTTTTCGTAACTACACATGCATAACCTATATTGAATTGCTTATCTTTCCAGGAGGGGTGGGTGAGGAGGGAAGAAGGGAGAGAATCTTGAACTCAAAGTTTTAAAAACAAATGTTAAAAAATTGTTGTTACATGCAATTGCGAAATAAGATGCACGGGCAATGGTATAGAAATTCATCTTGCCCTACAAGAAAGGGAGAAGGGGGTAAGAGGAGGGATGGGGGGATATAAAAGAAGGCAGACTCAGGGAAGAGGTAATTAGTATGCTTGCCATCTTGGGGTGGGGGTAGGGGAGAGATGGGGAGAAAATTTGGAAATGAAAATCTTGTGGAAATGAACGTTGAAAACTAAAAATAAATAAATTCTGGGGAAAAAAAATCTTTTTTTAAGCACTGTGTTAAGCAGAATTCACCATTGATGTTGTGCTGTGTCATGTAAAAATTTTTGAGTTCATAACATGAAAATGTTTACTATGAATGTATAAGTAGGGCTTATAGCAGATTGCATGCTGTCTTGGGGAGGGGTGAGGATAGGGAAGGGGAGAAAATTTAAAACTCAAAATCTTATGGAAATGAATGTTGAAAACGAAAAATAAATTAATTATATAAAAAATATGAGTTTGCCTTTTTTTTTTTTTAAAGCAACTGGGGTTAAGTAACTTGCTCAAGGTTACATAGCCAGTCATTTTAATGTGTGGGTGCTAATTTTCCAAGGCCAGAAATGATCTTGGGCCCGAGCTCTTACTGCGCCACTTAGCCACCCCTTGAGTTCACTTCTTTTAAACTGCATTTCTATGCAACTTTATTATTTGGGATTTTTGCATGGCAATAAATGCTTCCTGCTTTTTAAAAATAGTTGTGTATTTTATACATTTTGGATTTCCTTATATAAAGTAATGGACTTTCAAGACTATTGTAGCTTTTAGCCTGCTTAATATTAGTAAATTGATAATGAAATATGTTTAATAATCAAGCAGAACAAAATCTGTTGTAATTATTGGCACTCTATACATGCAGAATTTGAGTCATTGCACTATTGGCGGGAGGAGGGTGACTGACAAGTGACAAAGAGAACTGAAGCATTAGGGTCTTGTGGGAGGGTTTTGGGTTTGTTTGTTTGTTTTGCTTATTGGAGGGGGGAAGGCAGGGCAATTGGGATTAAGTGACTTGCCTAAGGTCACACTGTGTGACCTATGACCATCAATTGTATTCCTCTAAGAAGGACCCATCACCTTTCAGGAGTAAAATTCCAAATCATCTTATTGATGCTTACTTCAAGAAGAAGAGCCTCTGTAAACCTAGGTAGCAAGGAGAGATTTTTGACACAGAAAAAGAGAAATATGGTATTACAGAGCAGTGAAAGGCTAATCAGAAAACTGTGTCCCAAATCAAGAAAATTCTTCAGCTCCACGCTACCTGCATTCTGTATTCCCTTTCCAAGGGAGTTTATCCTCACAAACTGGTATTTTAAATGCCTTGCAGAAAACCCTTATTAAAATATTTGGAATAGTTTAGGCTACTCTTTTGAGAAACCTGATGCTGAAATGAAATCTACCATTCATGGGAGTGGCAAGATCAATACAAATGTGTTTTGGAAGTTTTTTTTTTTTTTTTTTAAAGCAATTGGGGTTAAGTAACTTGCTCAAGGTTACACGGCTAGTCATTATTTATGCGTGGGTGCTCATTTTCTGAGGCTGGATTTGATCTCGGGTCATCCCAACTCCGAGGCACTCTTACTCACTGCACCACCTAGCCGCCCCTTTTAAGGCAATTGGGGTTAAGTAACTTGCCCAAGGTTACACAGCTAGGTTTTTTTGTTTTGTGTGTATTAAGTGTCTGAGGCCAGCTCCGAACTCAGGTCCTTCTGACTCCAGGGCCGGCGTTCTATTCACTGTGCCACCTAGCCACCCTGGAAGTTTTTGTTTTTTAAAGATTGCTGGACACAAACACATTTGTAAGTAGATTAAAAAAGCCAGTGTCCAGAAAGAATAGACAAAACAAAATGGAAGCGAGATAACTATTAGAATAAAGTCCTCTAGTAAACAGGAAAAAATTGGCTCAAGAACACAGAAAAAGAGACTGATTTGACTGAGAGAACTGAAAAGTAAAAGATAAGACATCTGGCATGAAAGGATGATAAAGCTGGAGGCAAGATAATCCCTTCAGGCTGAGTTTGCAGGGCTTGAGAAGAGTATACAAGACTTAGAATACTCCTTATGAGAAATTCAATGGAAAGAAATTAATAAAAGACTGCCAGAGAGCAATAAAGGGTCAAATGAGGATACCTGAAATGATATATAAAAAGAACAAATCACTACCATTTTTTTCCTTTCTCTAGTCAGACTTTTTAAAGATGAAAGAGCAGGAAAAAATAAAGCACATGGTGGAATAGGTTTATACATCCCTGGAAAAGGGCAAGAAAGGTACAAAAGCAGATTAGATATATTAATTCAGAATGTCAGGGAAGTGATGGAGGGAGTGGGAATGAGGGAGGAAATGGAGTAAAAGGAATTAATACATGTTGGCACATTCCAAAACAAATCCTATATAAATGATGCTCAATTTAAGAAATATGAAAAAGGACAATATAATCCTTCCACAAAAAAGATAGAAAACCATAAGTGATATAAAATCACAATATATAATTCAAAAATTTTAACAAGGATAAAAATTTTCAGAGATTATGGAGGGAGAGCATTCCTCACAACATTAAACTAATATATTCTGGTTTTCTTAAAATTTTTTCCCAATCAATGTAAATTTTTTTAAACATTTGGCATTTAAAATTTTGAGTTCCAAATTTTCTCCCTCCCTTTCTCTTCTTTCCCCTCATTAAGAAGGCAAGCAATCTGATATAGGTTATACATGTACAGTCATTATTCTGGGTTTCTTAAATTTTAAATGCTAGAAGAAAAAGACCAGAGAAAGTATTACCATTGTCTAATCAAACAGTGTTGCAAGTAGAGTTCTAAATACTGTATTAACAAGGAAAATCTGAAAAAAAGTGCTTTTATAAATGTCTTCATACAAAAAATTAACAATTCTCCTTTTTAATTAAAAAACAATTCACAAACTCATTTCATTCTTCACTACCTTTTGCCGTTGCATCATATTAAGCAAATCTCCAAAGGGTGATTCTTCAGGATTATCAAAAGCAAGCAAAGCCAAAGTACGTTCCATTTCTGTCAGACATTCTCTACTTTCTTCTCCTTGTTCTGCCAACTGTGTCTGTGCAAATTCCAGTGCTGCTTCTGTTTCACGTTGCCGAATCAGTTCAATCAAATGTTGTTGCTATACAAAGAAGGTTAAAAAAATCAACTAGACAATATATAGTAGCAATGCATTTTTTTAAATTAATTTGTTAGATGCTGGCCTAAAATTGTGCATTTTTGAGTACTGCTGAGCTTACTCTTTAACAAAAATTCTTAAATAAAAAAAATCTCAAATAGTACCTATAATTACATTTAAAAATAATATCAGCAGGGGATTATCACCCCCCCACCAAAAAAAAAAGATTTTAAAAGTAGTAAGTTAGTTCTCATATATAATGTTACATACTGCCAGCAACTCTCACTAAATAACTTCCAAGTTCAAAATGTTCTCTTCTTAAACTTACCTGTAAATGAAAATAAAGGTACCGGTTTGTGTCTAAGAGCTCTGGATGTAGGCTATTTATCAATGCAATAGCTTCCTGAATCTGACCTTTCAATATCATCTCTCGGATTTTGATTCGTTCATCTAGCGTTTCTAGATCAACACTGGGCTCAATTCCAGATTCCATCCGAAACTTTTCTGCAGCTTCTTTAAACCCCTCTGAAACAGAAAAATATGTGTATTACTACATTAATTTAAATTAATACTATCAAGAACTTTATCCTTAGAGGTCCTTTTGCCTTGACTAAATGCTCTAGTATCAACTAGTTACTTAATATACAACTTTCATCTGTATTATTTCACAAGAATAAATTGAGTCTCCATAGCTATTTCCTTCCCATCCCTCAAAAAAATTGGGAAGGGAGAGGGAAGGGCTAGAGGCTGGAGGAGATATATTCAGAAATTACTGCTATATAAAACAAAAGCTTTCAACAAAACACTTTTACATGAAAAAATAAAAAATTCTTTAAACAGTCACAATCCCCATGACTTTCACAAAGCCCAACATTGTCTCCAAAGAATCATAAAGGTGAAAGAAATCTTAAAGATCATCTAGTCCTATTTCTAATTTTTATAGGTGAGCATGAGGAGTTAAATGACTTTCCCAAAGTCACACTGTCTCAATAATCAGAAATGTCAGTCTGAAAATAACACATATATGCTTTGCTGGTACACTACTTCAAAAAAATCTTGGCTCACTGGCAAAGATCCAGAGAAGCCACAGATCTGGTTTCAAGTGATTAACACAAACTGGCTAAGTTATAGAAGTGTTTGCTACCTTCTTGTACAAGTTTTGCAGTAGTCATAAACAGGGGTGTTATTATCTGCTAACACCCCTATTTCTCAACATGATTTCAACAAATCACTATAGCACCAAAAGTCAATTTCATTTTTCTTCTTTATTGTATTGGATATTTTCAGGAAAGAGGCCAGACTAATTTAACAGACTAGAAAAGGTGAGAGGTATTCAACATGTTTAATCTGTACATCAACTACATCTTATTATCTTAAAAAAAAAAATCCCATGGGCAGACCAAATTCAATTCAAATCTGCAAAGAATGTGGGAAATATTCTTTAGAAATAGTAACCACATTAGATTTTATGTCATGCCTCGTCATAAGATTGGCCTATCGAGTTAATGTTTTGGGCATACCAAATCATAAAGACTGGCAACAAGACATAAAAAGGTAGGGACTGGTAAAAATACCCATACCACCAAAACCACCAGTCTTAAAAAAAAAAAAAATTAAGTTTTATTTCTATGAAATCATACTGCATCAGTGATGAAGAAAAGGATATTTTGAATGCTGTTCCAAAGTCAAGGTTGTACACTTTCAGCATTGTTCACTTTAAGTTACTGTGTATTTATTTCCTGTGTATATGTCCTCATCCTTCCACCATTCCTACCCCCTCACCCCAACCTTACCAAATAAAATATAAGCTGCTTGAGAGTAGAAACTGTTTCATTGTGGTCTTTTCATCCCCAAGACCTACCACATAATAGATGCTAAATAAGTACTCGATGAACTGTTCTATTCAATTTCTGAAGTGTAATTACACAAAAAAGGGTCTTACATTTTATAAATAACATTAAATAATAATTAAATTAACATCTAGATCCAAGAGACCTTGGAAAAACTGCAAAAATCAGAGAAAGTTTTTTAAGAATGAAACAGATTTGAATCATTTTAGGGAAAATATGCTTTCTCTGTGTGTGATAAATATTGGCTAGTGACAAAGTAAGAAAGAATTTTAAAATAAAAAAATGAACCAGGGTGCTAGTCTGCCCTTGCTCACAGAACTGAATCAAGGACAAGAATAAATGGCTTAAAAATAAGGAAACAATTACTACTTGCATTTAGCATAAAACCAATTTTTCCCTATGGCTTTGATTTCATCTACATATGGAAATGCTGGATTGCCTCCACTGAGGCAACCTGTCTGTAACCTACAGGCTTAGAAAGATAATTAAGGCACAGAGAGGTTAAGTGATTTATCCATGATAAGACAGGTAGTACCTGTCTGAAGCAGTTATCTTCCTAAATCCAAAGCTGGCCACCTTTCCATATAAATACTACCCATTTATATATGACCATTATAAAAACCTAAAATTTCACTAGTAAGTGATAAAGTACTGCTTCTGTACAAGAAAAAACAGAGAATTTTCAAGAATTTATGAAATGTCATTCCCCAAATTACCTGTAACAAGATAGTTCATAATAAGGCGGTTCATATCAGCTCTCTGTATATGTAAGTTATTGAGCTTTTCCATCCACTCATCTTTAGTGATTTCATCGGGTTTTTCTGCATAACTCATTCTGAACTATTTCTAGAAGTAAAAAAAAAAAATTAAGAAATTTGGTCATGAGTAATATGTATAAACTGTATTTTTTTTTTAAAAAAAGCTTGATCATCTCACACACATAGGAATAACAGAAATTACTTATTTTTAGTCTGATTAATGAAAGCTCTTATTAAACACAAATGTTAATTCTCCTGGTGAAAACTATTAGTACCCAGAATTTATGATCTTTATTGTACAGGAGAAAAAAAAATTTAGTTCATTCTACTTTCTTCATCAATAGGCAACATTAATAAATACAAAATGACTAAATTACAATCTAAATATTTATAAATTCAAAGTGGATTGTTCAATTGTATATATTTTAAAATTTTAGACAGCAATTTACATACTTAAGATACCTGGAAATTTTTACATCAAAGATTCTTTTAAAACATATTTTCCTGAGACCCAAACTCAACGTTTTAAAATTAAAACATTAAACTGTTATTATGGTAACCATAATTTGAGAGTAAAGATTACATTTAAAACTTAACTGTCATCTCTATTCTGAACAAGAACTTCCAGTAGGGACATCACCTGAATTGTAACTACTGTACAACATACCTTTCTCACAAAAATTTATTCAAATTTATACCTAAACATTTCCCAACTACCTTAAGAGTTGTCTAACCAAAGGCATTATCACTAAGTAAAACTAACTATAAGAACCACAAACCCAATCTTGGACCAAAAGCCTAAAACTCAACTAGCTGGTACAAAAGTGGTGATGGACAAATAAATTGCTAGCCACCTTTCCTCAGCAATATTTACCTATAATTTTCTGAGTTAACTGCCTATACGTCCTGTCAACTTACAGGACAGTGAGCTTCTTAAGGGGTAAAAAGAGTTTTATCTAAACTATGCATTTCCTCCAAGGAGAGTTTCTGATATAACATTTTAAGGTTTATTACAAAGCTTTCTTCACAACAGCCCTGTGAGTACAATTGTCAATGCTCCCATTACACAGATGAAGAAACTAAGATTTAGTCACTAATCAAAATCACATAAAGTAAATCGCATAGAACCATAGATTTAGTTGGAAAGTACCTAACGGACCTCTAGTCCAAAGACCTCATTTTGCAGATGAAGAAACTGAGAAGTAAGTTGACTGGTCCAAGGTCACATAGTTACTAAGTGGCAGCCCAGAATTCTAACCCAGGTCCTTCGATCCCAAATCCTGGTAATTCAGGTCTCCTGTGTCTCCGATTACAATTTTTTTTTTTTGCACCATCAGACCACGCCACCTTTTCAAAGATGAAGGATAAAAAGGAAGATTCTCCCACCCTTCTGGACTGGGTTTTTGCCCACCGTAAATATTAACACAGAGAAAAACACAGGAGGCTCCCTTACTTCGCTCCAGAGGCGCCTCCACGACATGCAGACTTCCTACCAGCAGGCGCCACTACCTTCGCAGACATCCAGACCAACCAGTCTCTGAGAGCAGCCGATAAGACTGCCCGGCCCGCCCGCCGCCGGTTCTCGTCGCCGCCCTCCTTCCTCCTTCTTCTTCCCATTTCGAGTGCAAGGCCAGAGGCCCCGCCAGGCCCAGACCAGCCGCTCTCCCGAGACCAAAACAAACTGCGTCCCACAGCCCCGGCCCCGCCCACCGCGAAGGGCAGCGTCGGACTCCGCGAGCTCGAGGGCGGGAGGGATGGAGGGAGGCTTAGAGGAGGCCACCCTCGGGCCCGGCTTCCTGGGCTCCCCGCGGCCCCCTCCCCGCCGACGCCATCTTACCGTGAGGATCCCGCCTCCTTGGCTGCGCGGTCTCGGCAACGGCCCCTTCTCCACGGCCGATTCGTGGGAGGGGGTCGGGGAAGGGGGAGGGGGAGAGAGGTGGCGGCAGAAACGCCTGAGGAGAAGGAGGCGGAGGCCGCAAAGGAGGGAAGATGGGCCACCCGCCCCTCCCGCTCAACGATCTCTCGCGAGAGTTCCAAATTGACAACCAATGAAATTTTCCCGTGAACGGATGGGAATGAGAAGGACACCGGAAAGGCAAAATCGTCGCTTCCGCCTTTACGTAGAAACTTTTTCTATCTGTCCCCTTTCCAATTCTCTGCCAGCTTTTCCCCCAGAGGATCTATGGGAAGGGACGAGGGCCAATCAGAGGACATCTCCAGAGGCCAAAATGGACGCTGTGGGTGTGCGTCGCGTAGTAGTTGCGTCACCCAGTTTGTCTGGGTGTTGGTCTGGGGCCGCTAACGCTATTAACTCCTCCCACTAAGGAGTAATTTGTTGGTTCAGAGTCTGGAGTTGCAGAGCCAGCCGGTGGTCCTAGGTTTGTGGCCCAAAATGTTGAGCTGAAGATCAGGTGGGAAGCCAGAGGATGTGAATTAATATCCTCAGCCGAAGAACGGGACATGGGTGGTAGGACTATGTTAAGGATTAGTGTGCCCTTCTTTATTAAATAGGTCAGTAACTGGGTTACAACCGAGTGGACAACCATTTCCTTCTTTCTCCCCCCCCCCTTTTTTTTGTCGGGGGAGGTGGGAGAAGAATAGTTTCGTTTTTCTTCACAGCTCACGAATTGGTCCAACTCTTGGAAATAATTTTACTTAAAATTCTCTTCCTTCCCTCCCAGTAGTTAGTGCCAATTCCCTGAAATTACCATGTATTTACTTGGCATACATTTTGTATCTACTTAAAACTTTTATATCTCCCTTTCTTCCTCCCCCTGCCCCCTTGAAATGAAAACATCTAGATGGTTGGATCTGTTGTTTCTTTGTATTATTTGTAGAGCACTTAGCTCTTTAAATACTCAGCTCTGTTAACCCATTGGCTGGGAAGTTCCCTTCAATAATGTGGATGGAAATGCACCCATGTTTGTCCACTTCGTGTGACTCTTGTCCATATCTTCCCAGGAGAATTCCAGAGGTAAGGTCCATCAGTGACCTACCTTTCTCGACCCTGAAAATGGGAGGGTATCAATGGAACGCTCTTATTGTCCATATGTTCTTTGCCTCTTTCTTACCGTGTAATTAACCTGTATTTAACCTGTAAGTCTTCTCTTCCTGCCATACAATTCCTTGATACCATCTTTTACTCCAAATCTAATTTAGAGTTTCTTCTTCAATCCTGCATCACTCCCTCTCACATCATCCAGCCAGATTATCCTAGTTACTGGTCCCAAGGACATTCCCATCTCCTCCCTTTGCATTGGCAGTCCCCCATGACTGGGACCCACTCCCTACATTCTTTCTCTGCAGTTTAGAATCTCGTAGCTTCTATCAAAATTCACCTCTGTACCTCTGTGTGGCCTTTCTTAATCAATCCTGCTACTATTTTGTATGCCTACATCGTGTTTCCCCTGTTTCATTTTTTTTTTTTTGGTCTTTGTATCCCCAGAACCGTGTCAGAAACATGTCGTAGGAGCTTAATACTTTATTGATTGATTTATAGAGAATGTATAACCTAGGTGGCATTCTTGACTCCTCACTTTCTCTCACTTCATACTCAATCTGTGGCCAAGGGACTGTCGATTTTACCTTTGCAATATCTTTCAGCTACACCTCCTTCTCTCTTAATACTTCTACTGCCACCCTGTACAGGCTCTCATTTCCTCAGGCCTGGCCTATTGCAGTAGCCTGCTAGTGGTTCTACCTGCCACAGCTTTTTTTCCCACTCCAGTTCATGCTCCATTCAGCTGCCAAAATTATTTTTTTTCTTAAAGCACGGGTCCAACCAAGTCACACATATGGCATTTTTAAAACTTTGAGAGAGACATAATTGTAATTTAATCATTTTGTTAATAATTCCAACATATTTATTAATAAGAGGGTGGTCATTTGGCCACCTCTCTTATACTAAAGACCACTCATGGTGGTAGGTTCACAGTTTATATGCTCTTGGTAATGTTGGTATTTCTGAGGGAGGCAATCAATTCTGATTGATTAACAATCAGTAAGAAAATGAGTATTACAATGAGGGTCTTGGGGTACATGACTTGGTTCACCCAAATCTTGGTCAAAGTGACATATCAATTTCTGTATCACCTGTCTGACAAAAGGGAGAACCAACATTCCCCAACCTGTCTGGATAAAAACAATGAGCAGGAATGCCCCCATTAGCCTAAACTTAGAATTTCTTTTACTGTCTGATTAGATCTTAGCCTGGGTAAATCTTTGAGAAAGAGATTTCCCATACTGGTTGATTTCTGGATGGGAAAGTAGAAAGGGGGGAAAACCTTGGTCCTTATTGAATAATTAGTTATTAATACAAGAGAGAAGTAATCATTTCTCACACACATCTCTCCCTACCCCCAACTCAATAAATTCTAATGGTGCCCAGTCCCTTCAAGATCAAATAGAAAATCCACTGGCATTCAGAGCCATTCTAACCTACTCTCCCACCTTTCTATCCACCCAATAAATAAAATAATTGCTTATGGTCTCTTCTATGTGTTTTGTAAATGTTCTAATCTCTTCTTACATAGACTCATCACTTGCCTTCCCATTCATCCTCCCCCCATTAAAAATAACCTTTTGACAAGTAAGCATAGTTAAGTGAAACAATGCTACATAATGTTCCTGGTCAGAAACATATTTCATTATGCCTCTAGAGTCCATCATCTCTGTCCAGCATTGGGTACCATGCTTCATCTTTTGACTTCTGTAGTCAGAATTCTGGTAGTTGAATTGACCAGAGTTCTTAAGGCTCATAATTTCTTTTTCTTTTCTGATGTAGTTACTGTATAATTGTTCTGATTCTGTTTATTTCATTTGTTTCAGTTCAGTACCATTTTTTTGTCATTTCTTGGCAGCAATAATGAATTTTTACATTCATATATTGAGAAGTATTTAAGCAAATGACTAGAGAATTGGCCTCATTTAGAAAGACCTGATTTCTAGCTCCAACTCCAACACAGCTTCTTAAGAAACCCTAGGCAAATAACTTAATTTCTTTGTTCTCTAAGCAGCTCTAAGACTGTATTTAGCAGAGAAGATCACAATCTACATCAAAGCAGGGTTTTCTTTACCTAGAAGTTCCCTTTACCAAGAAAATCACAGGTTCAGTCCCTATCTTTCATTTATACGTTTTGTTCAGTCATTTTTATTCCCTTGTTTTCCAGTTCTTTGCTACATTAAAATGTGTGACTATGAATGTCTTTGTAAATAGAGCCTTTCCCTTTCCCTTTGATCACTTTGGTCATAAGCTTACTAAGTGGTATCAATGTATCAAACTTGATACTCATTTCTTCTGAAGCAGTTGTATTCCATAAGTTACTACCATATAGTGACATTGTTGATTTGTTAGTCTTGAAAAGATCAGCATTTTTTTTCCATTGGAATGAAGAAGAAAGGAAAGAAACTTTTACACAGTACCTACTATGTGCCAAGCATTGTACTAAATGTTTTTATTTTTGCAAATATTTGATTCTCAAAACAATCTTGTGAGGTAGGTGCTATTATTATCCCCATTTTACAGTTGAGGAAACTCAAGTGATTTTCTCAGGAAAACTAACAAGTATCTGAATCTGGACTTAAATTCAAGTTTTCTTGACTCTGGGTCCTAGAGCTCTATCTATTATACTACCATGGGACTTCAAGGTCAAGCGAAATGGGAAGCTTAAGGTCAGTAAAAGAGCTTTGCAATTTCCCAAAAGCAATCTAGCTCACCTCCTGATCTTGTTCACCTCTGGGACCAACTCATGGTTTCTGTTTATATCATGTCCCAGATATACACAATGACAGACAAGGATATCAATCCAGATGCAAATGGAAATCTAGCCAATAGATTTTCATCCAATTAGTCTGTGTTACATGGATGGACAATCCAAACTCCAGGGGCTATTCCAGGTGGCACTACAGTGTTCTGGTACTTGATAAAGATAGATCATCATAAGGCCATCTACAAACAGGAGTATCTGGAAGACTTCACCATCCACCAGGGATCCTTCTTTGGCCTAGACCCTCCCCTGGATTTCCTCCATCATAGCAGCAAATACCTTTGACAAATGTTTATCTTTTTGTACCTCTTCTAATGTTTATCATCATAGGGGCATTGAGTGTTTTCTAATGTCATTCATTCAAGGAATTTTAAATGGTTTTGATATATAACTAGGAAACAGTTTCTAAGAGAGCACACAAAGTGACATTTTATCTTATGAAATCAAATATTTTTTTTTAAAAAGCAGACTATAAACAAGTTTAAGTTGTGCAAACAAAGACAATGGCACCTTATTTTTGCTACATCATTTAGTTAACTGTGAAATGGTAAAGATGTGGTCCCTTAAGGAATCTTGCTTTTGAAAGTCCTATTGTTCCTTCCCAGGACCCTTACCAAAGATTCCCTTAATTCATGTATAGATGATTATCATAAAGATAGATGGGAGAGTAGATAGGTTGAAGTTATTGATGTTATCCCAGTTATGAACCTTTTCCCTCCTTGCCTTTTTTATTAATTAGGTCTGAGATTTAATTCTGTGCATTTTGTATCTTTCCCTCCTTCAAATATCAGGTACATTGTTCCCTATAGTCAAAATAACTATCTGTACAAAACTGCTCATAGGAGCACTAGAGACAAATTTAAGTGGATATTGTTTGGGGAAAGACATTGATTATGGAATAAGAATGTAATGAGATATTGAACCATAAGAAATAGGAGCTAGAGTCCCTTTCCACTCTAAATATATAATTGTGAATATGAAAAATTTAGAGGACTATATGAAGTTATATAAAGTGATGGAAAGTGAAGAAAGGGCAACCAAAAATAGTAAACATTGACAACTGTGTAATTAAAGACAAGGAAATAATGCTACCTACATATTTAAACAAATAGTCAAAAGGAATCATGAAAACAAAGTACGTAACTGCCACTATGTTAAAATATACATCTTTTGGCTTGGGAAATAGGAATCAAATAGCTAATTTATACACATCATTTCTTGTAGTTTTTTATAACAGGGAATTAATACCTAAAGAGGTGATCGTAGAGCCAGGCCAGGAGTATTTGAGTTTTGTTGTTGTTGTTTTGTTGCTGTTCTAATATTTAAATGTTTGTAGTTGTCAAGGAAAGTTTCAAAATTTAAAAAACACACTTTAAGGATTACAACATGCATTCCTCAAAACAATTCTGAGATAAGTTGTATAAATATCATTGGCCCCTGTTTTCATTGTCTCATAAAAGTATAGGAGTATATGGCATGCACAAATAGCTGTATATACAATAGTAAATGATAAATGAATTGGAGAAGTTGAAAACAGTGTTCTTTGAGGTTTGAGGAGAAGATAGTGGGCATCAGGGTAAATAAGTATAATCTTCAGAGTGGAAAGAAAAAATCCTCAGAGTTAATATCATAAATGGTCATAGATTTAGAAGGGATGGACCTCAGAAGTCATCTAGTTTAGAGGTGGGGAACTGTGGCCTCAAAGACACAATGTGGTCTTCTAGGTCCTCAAATTCAGCCCTTTGAATTCAAACTTCACAGAACAAATCCCCTTAATAAAAGGATGTATAATGTAAAACTTGAACTCAGTCAAAGGGCCTCACTTGAGGACTTAGAGGACCATATGTGCCCTCAAGGTCCCAGGTTCCCCACCCCTGACTAGTTCAACCCCCTTATTTTCCTGATGAAGAAACAGGCTCAGAGAGAGAAGTAACTTTCCCCAAGTCACACAGATAGTAAATGGTAGATTGAGAATTTGATCCTGTTTGCTTTTAGAGCGAGCACACTGTTAACATTTGACCACACCACCTCTCATGTCAGAGGACCTGAATTCAAAGTCTAGATCTGCTTTTTATTAACAGTGTGACTTTGAACAGGTTATTTCCCCTCTGGGATTCAGCATCTTTATTTACATAATGAAAGGATTGGACTAGAACATATGGAAAGGCACTTAACTCTAAATCTTAAGAACCTATGAACTTCTGACTAAGGAGATCAGGGAATTTTTCAAGGAGAAAGTTTTATTTCAGGTGAGCTTTGAGTGTAAGTTGCTTGTCATCAAGCCAAAGCCAGAATAGCCCAAGCAACAGGTCAGCATCATAAATTAATTCACTGAGATATAAATGATTGATCCTTGGAGACAAAGCTTTAACCTATAGAAACCAGTCCTATTATTGGAATTTCAGAGTTCAGCAAAAGAAAGATGTTCCAAAGTCAGTTTCAGAAATATAGAACTAGAAGGGATTTTAGAGGCCATATAATATGGTGCAGTCCCTTCTCATTTTACTATAGTCCATGTGAACCCCAGGTTAGCCTTATCCCAACATTCCATTCTCTCATTCTCTCCACCCTCTTCTGATAGTGTAGACACTCACTAGCTGATAGTGGAATACCATTTAGGGCACAGATGAGAAGAGGGACTGAATGGTTTCTGTCCTGAAGGTACAAATTTAAGATACTGGGGAGTTCCAGTATCCTTAACCAGGGGTGGGGAACCTATTACCTCAAGGCCACATTTGGCCTACTAGGTCCTTGGGTATGGCCTTTTGACTGAGTCCAAGTTTTACAGAACAAATCCTTTTATTAAAGGGATTTGTTCTTTGAAGTTTGGATTCAGTCAAAGGGCCATACTTGGGGATCTAGAGGGCCACGTGGTCTGGAGGCCACAGGTTCCCCACTCCTGCATCTAGACCCTTCAAAAGAGGAAATCTCTGATTTAAAAATGCTTGAGTTTAGAATAGTGATGGTAATCTCTTTTGTTGGCAAATAATGCCTAAAACAGTGTTATACCAACCTTTACCTTAGTTCAGATCCTTATTATATCTCAAACTATTGCAATCTTGTGGAAATAGTCTCCTGCAAACCTACTCGGTTTCCCTGCCTCTATTCTCCTTTTCAATATGTTCTTTAGTTATCCTAAACTATAAAATAACTTTCCCAGTTGCCTTTCTCAGAAACTTTCTCTAGCTCCTCACTACTTGTAGGATAAAACACAAAAGCCTTAGCCTGGCATTTAAAGCCCTCAGCCACCTGGCATTAGTCTTCTTTAGCCCTCTGCTAGTCAGACTAACATACTATATGTTCCACTGTTTCATACTGTTCCCATCCAAGTACACTACTTGAAGGAACATACTCCTTATAAATCTCTTGTTGAAACCCTTCCGTTTCTTTTTGAAGGTGCTACCTCTCACTTCCTCCATGAAAAGTAATCTACCCCCAGCTGAAAGGAATCTCTCCTCAAATTTCTTTTTTCTGGTTTGCCTTTACCTTTTCTTTGCACCACACTTTACCTTTCACTATACTTATTTGGGTATATGTGTTTCATGTGCAGAAATAGGTACCATGATAGCAAGAGTTCTTGCCATTTTGTATCCTGAAAAAAAATTAAATGTCTTATACATAACTGAAAATTAGGTTGGATCCTTGAAGAAGAGGTTAATTGCAGAAATTGTTTTAAAGGGTTTCTTGGCTTCCTTAAAAAAAAAAAGTTTTATTGATGCTTTTTAAAAACAGGTCACTTTCCAATGACTCCCAACTTCTCCCTCCCTACCAAAAAGAATCTTTTCCAAATAAAGTATATCAAAGCAAAGTATCCTAACATGTGCCATAGCTGGCAAAGTATGGCTAAATTTTGTAGCTGTAGTTCACCTCTGCATGCTCTCTTATCATCTGAAATCACTGCATTAGAGTTCTGATGTTTTTCAGTGTTTTCTTTACATTATTGTGATCATGGAGTAATATTGTTCCCTTGGCTCTTTATTTCTCTCTACATCTGTGCATGCAAGTGTTTGCAAATTTCTCTGAAATTTTCATATTTCTTTATAATAGTGGTATATGAATATTCCCCATTATCTCAAATACTACAGTCTTCAATTGGCATGTATTGAAGTTTCCCTCCCTTGCCCCAGTGCCTGTCTTGAATTCCAGTCAACAAAAGTGGACTTTACTCATGACCAAGTACACAGTTCAGGTTCACTGATGAAGAACTAATAAATGAACCACCTTCTGCAGGAAGCCTTTCCCCAAATCCCATATAATTCTAGTGCCCCTCTTGATCATTTCCTATTCTTCACATATAGACTGTGTGTGTATGTAATTTGCAAGTAGTTTTTGCAAGTTGTCTCCCCCAGTAGACATTCATTTCTTTGGGGGCAAGGACTATCTTTAATCTTTGTATACCCTGCTGTGCTTAGCAGTTCTTATAACATGTTAGGCTCTCACTAAGTACTTACTATGGGCAGCTAAAGGAATAAAGCTCAGGGCCTGGGGTCAGGAAGACCTGAGTTCAAATTCGATTTCAGATATTTACTAGCAGTGTGACACTGGGCAAGTAATTTAACCCAAAATTTGTCTCAGTTTCCTCATCTGTAAAATGAGCTGGAGAAGGAAATGTTCTTTGCCAAGGAAATCCCAAATGGGGTCAGGAACAGTCGGACCGATTGAACATCAAGTCCTTATTGACTGCGTGCCTACCTAAATAAATCAAGATTTGATCAGCTAAGGCTTTAGAAATCACTTTAATGAGCAAAGAGTTTATGGAATGGACAGGAAAGGACAGTCTCCACAAGCTCCCATCAACTCCCTCCTGGGCACTTGATTGGGTTTTTATCCCCAACTTTCTCATTCACAGCCAATTCAGCTGTGAAAATTAAGGCTATTATTTTGATTCCTCGGTAAATTCTGATAGGTTTGAGGGGCGAAGCCACGCCCACAAAAGATGGCGTTTCCCGGAAAGGCGTCGTACTGGGAGGAGAAGCGACGTTCTCTCGAGCCACCGCAGCTTCTTCAGCCTCCGCTGGTGCTGGACAGACGCCGATTTAGAGTGGGGAAGAGAAGGCTTTGCAGCACAATACCTGAAGGGATATTGCAGGTAAAAAGCTATGCTCCCCAGGACAGCAGGATGAATTTTCAAAGTTTTAAACACACCCCCCCCAAAAAATAATTTTATTTTAAACGGTCAGTGGTGGAGGAAAGGAAGGAGCCCCCAAGAAAGAAGGCTTTGAAATCATGGATGAGCCTCCCGTTGGTTTTTAGGGCTTCTCGGGCAGGCGCCTGGAGCTGGGAATCAGGCAACCACCCAGTCTGCAGAGACCCTTCTCTCGGCTTTTTATAGCTTATTCTTTTTTGGCTAGTGGAAGGGAGGGAAAGCGATAATCAGAATTCCGCAGAAAGGATCATTGGGCTAAGTCTTAAGGAATAAAAGATAAGATTCAGTTTCGACCTTTCCTGTCTTTCAGAACTAATACAAATGTGAAAAGAGCTACTTTTAGAATTCGATGGATCCCGTGATTTGGGGAGGGAGGTCTCATGGAAACATTAACCAAACAGTAGCTGGTTTTTGTATAGCGGTACAAGGAGCTCCAAAATTAAACCTGTGTTTTCCCCTGACTTCTGAGATGCTGGCAATTAAACAAAAATAAAATAGGCATTTTTATTTTTTGCCTAGTTCATCTTTTTTTTTCTTTTTTTTTTTGGAGGGCAATTGGGGTTAAGTAACTTGCCCAAGGTCACTCGGCTAGGTTTTTTTTGTTTGTTTGTTTGTATGTGTTGTGTCTGAGGCCGGATCCGAACTCAGGTCCTTCTGACTCCAGGGCCAGCACTCTACTCACTTCGACACCTAGCCGCCCCTCATCTTTTTTTTTTTCTGATGGGATTTTTTTTTTTTTTGGAGTCTGCATACAGCTTTTGACATTACAGTGCTATTTGTAAGGGGCTTTTTTCTTTTTTAAAGAACAATTGGACTGTTATATGGCTGATTTAAGAATCTCTGGATAAAGTACCCTTCTTATATGGACACAGTGTATGTAATAAATGTACACCTCTTTCAGATGCCGTTAGAGAAAACCTGATGTCTCCTTGTCTAGGTTTCCCAACCTCCTTTGCCACACACAATTCTGCTGACTACATTTTTTACGTCCTTCAGCTTCCCTTATAGATGTTTGCATGGTGTGTACCTAATCTATGTATATTTAACATGGGTAGTACAGTAAAAGTATTGATAAAAATTAGTTTGACTTAATCTTTAAAATGTCTCTATACTGTGGGAATCACCCATTTGGACCATATTGGTGATGTATTTTCTAAAATTTGTGCCTAGGCTAACATCTCTTTTGGCTCTTAAAATTAAACTAACAATAACCACTAACTATAGCTTGGTAATTTTCTGAGATCTTTTTCTTGGTTAGGAGGTGAGTTGTAGCTAGCCACACTCTTGGTGGGAAGAGTAAAATCTGGAAGAAACTGGAGCTTAGAACTGAAAGTTTTCTCACCTAGGACTCCTTTTAATTTATATTTAAGGCCCACTGCTTCTGCTGTAAACCTACTTTGGAGTCTTTGGAATAATCCATTGTTTTTGTAAATGAAGGCTTGACTCTTCTAGGTAAATTTGAATGGCTAACATATTCGTGAGAATTGTTGGCTATTATGGGTCTCCCCCCCAAATAATTTACTTTTAAATGTCTTCTTACCTATGTTAAATTATTTGTATTTATATTTGGATGGGGTCAGGTTGTACCAAGTAAGCATTCTTCTATGTAGCCTTGTACATTTCCCCTGATTCTACACCCAAAGTTGAGGAAAGAAGCCTAGAAGAAATCATCACTGAAGTCCATGGTCCTGAGTATTTAGCTATTCAGCAACTTTGTTCCTCACACTTTAACTAAATGTTTTCAGGCCTTTGGCCATACCTTTTGTACAGATTTAAGTAAGCTATTGAATTGAACTTGAATGAAAAAGCATCAGCAAGGTTAATTGAGTTTACTTCCTGTCTGCCTTCCCCTCCCAGTACCTTGTCCTAAGTATATCCTGCCTCTCTATGTAATTTCCATGATCCTTACCTTTGGGTGGAATGTATTTTAAAAGTGCTTTAAGTTGTTCCTTGGATCACTTAACCTTGTAAAAGTTCCCAATTCTCATATTTTGTTCACACCTTGTGGGCATCGGAGGATCCAAATTTAAATTGAGACTTTGGGCACAATCACTTAAACCTCTTTGAGCCTCCAGTTGTAAAATGATAAGTTGGACTTTATTCCATCCTGTCCTACTCTTCCTAACCCCATTTGGGGTTTTCTTGGCAAAGACACTGGAGTGGTTTGCCATTTCCTTCTCCAGCTCATTTTACAGATGAGAAAACTGAGGCAAATGGCAGGGTCAGACAGCTAATGTCTGAGGTCAGATTTGAACTCAAAAAGATGAGTCTTCCTTACTCCATGTGTAGCACTTGTATCTGCACATCTAGTTGTTCCATGGGTTGGACTTAGATGGCCTCAAAAGTCTCCTTCATATCTAAAGCTGTGCTATCTTTTTTTGTTACTAAGGTGGGAACATGTATCTAGAAGAAAGTACAAAGGTACAAAATGTTCTACAAGCTCTGTGCTCTGCTACTCTAGTTTGGAGGTAGATGAGGGGTGTTTTCATAAAAAACATTTAAAGCTAACAGAAAAAAAGAAAATCTGTCATAATGTAGCATTATGTAGAAACAACAGTAGCTTCTTGAGCTCGGAAATAGCATGACAAACAGGATTTTAGGAACATTGGTCTAGAAGTGGTTTACTAGAACTAGTCTGGGGAGATTTGAAAACTAGGTATCCCCAAGCCAAGGAAGAGAATAAATTTGCAATTCACAACTGAATGATGGACCATCCCAACACCACCTACGGGATCCTGTTCTCCGGAGGTCTCGCATAATCCGAAATTTCCGTTTTGGGGTTCACTCTCTCCGGTCTTCCTTGGGGCTGGGGCTGATTTCGCGGCGCCTGCAGTAGCTCCTCCTCTCAGGCAGGGGTCGCCGTGGCTCTTTTCACCAATGGCTTCCTAAACGCACGCCTCGGCGCCGCTACCCCTCTTGCCGTCGCGCCTCGTTGGGCGGCGTCGCAGGCAGCCGCCCAGACTCCCCCCCCCGGCCCATTAGCTGCATTCGGTAGGAAATGGCTGCGAGACCTGGGAGGCCTTGAGGCCCGCCGGTAAGTCACGACCCTGGGGCCCCCGGGAGGAGGGCCCCAGCCCTCGCCGTGTGTGGCCTGCACAAAGGGAAAGAGGGAAGCGAAGGACTCGGCTTCATCGGCTCACACTAGGGGCCTGCGCGGGCCTCGTCTCTCGGCCTTCGAGCTCGGGGCCCGCGGAGAAAATGGCGGCCGCCGCCTGCTCCCGGGCGGGGTAGCGGGCTGCAGGGCGCCCCCTTCTTGTCTGGGCCCGGGACCCTGGGGGATTGGCGGGAGATGGACGCTTTCCCCACTCCACGCCCCTAGCGTAGGGCTTTCCTGTGCCTCCCGGGCTTTCCTCACTCGACCTCACTGTCCCCCCCCCCTCCCGCGCCCGTTTCTCTCCTACCTCCGCCCAGCGTTTCCTTTCTCCAGACTCCTTCCTTCCGTGACTGCATCTGGCAACATAATAACATGGTTATACCTAGTATTGGGATTTGATCTGTACGGAGAGGCTCCAGCCTCCCATAAGCCCGCTGTGCTAAACCGCACCCACCTACCCTCCTGCCCGAGCTTTCTCCTGGATTCATTCCCCAGCCTGGTTGTGCACGGGGTTTGGGGGTGGAAGGGTGGTCCTTGACCTAGGTAGCCACTGATTATTAGAGTAGACATGAAAATTAGAGTCCAGTTGTCCCATATTCAAAACTCTTACTTTTTAACAGGGAAGCTCTTTTCATTGTATGAGCAGTTAAGAGGTTGTAATCCCTCTGAGAATTTTCCAGTCAAGTATTTACTGAGTAACTACTTTGCTCCACAGTACCCTTGGACTCTCTGGGAATACACGTGAATTACAAGATAGTTTCTGTCCTCTGATCTTTTGGAGGAAGGCTTTTGGAATACTTGAGTTTCAGTGGAGCAACTATCCACTACACCGCATCTTAATGATTTTTTGGAAATATTTAGAGAGAAAAGGATCAGAATTTGCTGTATTGCAGTTACATGCAACATATTCTTGCGGACGAGTTTTAATTCCCAGCTAACAAAATGACCCAAACTAAATAAAATCTTCATCCTTTACCATTTGTCCTTTGTTCCGTCTACACAATTGCCATTAAATTGTGGGATTAGAAATAAAGAGCCTAGTAATATGTAATGGCCATGGTAACGCCTTATGATAACTTTATGGGACTAGTGTATTTTTTTTTTTTAATCTCTGAAATAACTTTAATGGAAGGGTTCCTTTCGTGCTTTAGACTAAATCTAAAAGTAATACATGCATTGCTAATCAGAACCGCGGCTTTATTGCTCACTTTTCATAGCCTTTCCTGAAAGATGTCGAAAACTTTGTTAATTTAGCCACTGGATATAAATGAATTGTGGTAATGAACCTTAGTGGGAGAGGAAGATTGGAAAACTAATTTTTAGTTTAAAATGAGCATACATATTTGTTATTTGCAGTTTTCCCGGAGTTTTATTAATTTCATTGCTGTTATCTTATATATTTTAAATTGTCTTGAAGATTGTGTGGACTTGTCAGCTGTGGACATAACAGTATAAGCCTATATAACCAATAACCTGTGGAAATCAATTTTCTTAGTCCATGAAGCAAGCAGTGTCTGTACATGTTAGAAATAATTGTTTTCAACACAAATGGAGTCCAGTTCTTCTTTACCTGCCTCCTCCTCCTTCCCTCAGGGTATAGGCTAGAGATAATCTGTTAACTTTTAATAGACCTTTTAAACAATCTCATGAAAATGCAAAACCTGATTCTGACTGCCTTTATTTGACCCTAGTTGACTTTTTTAAAAAGTTTTCTTTTCGCGCTTTTCTGTATTATTATATCCCTATAATTTAGAATTCTTTTCGATTAGAAAGGCTAGGAATAAAACTACTTCAGGTCTTTTTTTTATAAAATTTGTCTGGAAATTTAATATTTGTGGTTTTGAAGAATTCTCTATCCCCAATGCCCTTGTTTCAATATTTTGTTTTTTATATGATATCCTATTTAATCATCTGGACCTAATATAGCCATATCTAAATCACTATCCTTTCAAATCTTTTCTGTTGTGTTTACTTCTAGAGACTTGAACATGTTTTATTTGTAGATAAATAAAAATTTATGATTTTGTACAACTCCTTGGTTCTTCCCAATGTCACCTTACTTCTTGTGAATAGATCACATCTGAACCTTTTTGCTACAGTCCAGTCAAAATGCTTAGTGTAAGGACATAGTAGGAACTCCCACCTTTTTCATTTGATAACTGTATTTTGAATTAGGTTTAAATATACAATGGCATATCATATCTCAGTTATTATGAATTGTTTAAAATGCATTCACAGAATTTCCCATTTTGAAATGATTTGTACTAAAGTGTAGAAGTCAGAATTCTGACTTTTCCCCCAGCCCAGACATATCTTCTAGAAAAGATAATTTAGTCATTCAAATTGTGGAAATCAAATCCTGGCATGTTAGAGATGGAAGGAATCTTAAAAGTTCAACAAATTCAAATCTCTAATTTTAGAATATAAGTGAATTTTAAGTAGGTCGCTTGATGGGTTCCTAAGTTGTTTATCAGGGGATATTTGAAGACAGTAGTATCTAATTCGATGCTTTTTAAGAGTGGTATACATTCCTGAATATATATAAAGGGCTGTCAGTAGTTGGGTACCTATTATAAGTATTAGCTACATATCATATGTACATATTTACTAAAATTGTTCAATTCAGCTAGTATTAATTGAGCTCAGAACCATTAGGTATCCTGGGAGATAGAATTAGAAGGTAATAAGAAAAGTGCAAGGCTGCCATATGAGTGCCATAAGGAATGGTTCATATGAGAAGTTCTATTACAGGAGTTTATGAAACAAATATTAGTATTTGTGGGAGTGACCAGTACAGCATCTGTGTAGAAAATGGGGTTAGATTTGGATAAGTTTGGCAGGATGAGTTAGGAGGCAAAATTGGGGATCAAACTCCATTGAAGAGTTTTGGGGACTAGTCATGCTGGTGTCCAAATTCTAATAGAAATTCGGTAAGCCATATACCGTTCTTTGATAGTTAATGCCAACTAGAATAGAGTAATTATTATGGGCAAATCACTTCTCTATAGCCCTATAGAATTACAGTTAACTTTCATTATCAGTTATTAGCACATGAAGGCACTAAAAAGCCTTTTTATCCTTTATAACCACAGTTCTTCCTGGACTGGTCTTAGTTTGTTTTATAAAGTTAGCTCAGTATTTCTTTGCTTTACATATGTTTGGTGTCTTTTGGCCATTTTGGAGAAATAACAAAAAATGTTTTTTCATACTGCCTAAATTTGTTTGACCTGACTTTTTGTGATACTCATAATTTAGTGTGGTACCTTCTGATAGGCAGAAATACAGATTTGTTATAGTAAACAAAATATTTTTTGAGCCATACATTTATTGAACACCCACAATGTCTTCCAGGCATTGTGATAGTTTCTGATGATGCCAAGACAAAACCAAAACAGTCTTGGCCTACAAGAAGTTTGCATTAAACTTTCACAACTATATATAGATGAAACTTACTAAATCATTATTAGGAAGGAGGTCTTAGTTGTGAAAGAAATGACTGACTCTCTGTAATATAAATCCTTATCCAGTACTTTGAATGATGGTTTTGTAACACCTGGGGACCTTTCTGTGAACCTCAAAATAAGTGTTATTTCCCCAGATAGAATGTAAGCTCTTTAAAGGTAGGGATTTGGGAAGGATTTTCTCTTTGCATTCCCAGGACTGAGCATAGTACCCTGGTACTTAGTAGGGATTTAATAAGTGCTTATTATTGTTAGACTAGGATGAGGGAGTTTTCCTTCTAATACCATATTGTTAATTACCATATTTTTCTTTGAAGTTTCATAATTGGAAGATGTCAGAATGAAAGTATATTCCAGAGTCCAGTCCTTTGAATAGAAGACTTAGTAGATGTTTACCTTTTAAATGGTAGGCTAAATTAAAAACAAATTGTTAACTAACTTGTAATTTAATTGTTTAATTGGAACAATGATAGCTAAAATAATATCACTTGTTGTTAGGCAAGTACTGATTACCTTGAATTGTGAATTGGAGAGTAAAATTTCATAGCATGCAAATTATGCTGTGGTCAGTCAAATGCTTATCAACTCACAAGTTTTAGTGCTTTTATTTAGATATATAAAAATGTTACTGTTGATTAATATAAGCTGTAATTGGGAGTTCAGGAAGACCTTCCACATTTAAAGAGTTTACATACTTCTTGATTCTGGCTTTCATATTCCAGGGTTTAAATTATGGACAATTTAAATAAAGACAATTTTTGTCCCTCTTACAAAGGTTTGGGAGTTGAATACTTCACTTTGAAAGGCAGAGAGCAAATTCAGAAGATTAAAAACTAACCCAAAACCTGGCAGAGGAACCAGGAAAGTGCGAAAATAATTACTGGAGTCTTTCTTCTCTTTCCTATGTTTTATATTAGTGAAAGAAGCAAATAGTAAATAGAGTGGGGGGGGGTGTACTGTTAACTACTCTAAACCTTTTGTGAAAAATCACACGATTTATAGTTTGAGAACCGATACTGATTTCCTAGCTCAAATAAAATTTGCCTTGAACTAAACCCTAACTTGTTAGTAGGAAAATTGGGGGAAACGTTTGAAAGATTCTAATATTGATATAATCCTTCTCTCTCTGTCTGATAGTCCTTCCTTTTTCTCCTCTCCAGTCTTTTTTTCCTCACTGAGCAGCATCCATTTCAGGAATTTTCCAAGAAGAATTTCCTCAGTGTTTACTTGAAAAATTGTATCAGGTAAAGAGCTTTAATGCATATAACTCATTGGACTCTAATTTGCATATCGCTAATCTGATCTTTTGTCTTTTTGAGAGAGGGTTTTCTTACCATTTACAGATCATTGATTTTCCTTATTTGTGGAAGGGAACCTGTACTATGGACAAATCTCTTTAATTTGGCTTTGGAATGTAATGCATATTCTCTTTCGCCTTTTAAATTGTTTTTCAAAATTTTGTTTTTTAAGCTTATCCAAGCAGAAATTTAAAAAGTGATTCCAGAATATGTTGAATGGTCAATGGTAGATAGCCTAGGACTAGACAAACTTGCTATCCATGAGAGACAACATAATAATAAAGTTTAAGGGGTTTATGCATGATAATATTTTTGGACTGGGATTACTTTAGTATTTAGAACTATTTCAGTATAATTCTGTATTCTTAAAAGGTCCTATCTTGGGAAATTGTTGAGTTTTTTATACACGGAATTAAAATTGTTATTGTAGCAAATGATATATTTTATTTAGAAAGTAGCAACTCAGTTGACACATTTGAAAGACATAATTTCCTAATTTGGAAAGACAATCTCAATGTATCAATGAAGAAGTAGGGAGATGGGGCGGCTAGTCAGAGGGACCTGAGTTCGTATGCGACCTCAGACACTTCACAAAACAAAAACCTAGCCTTGTGACCTTGGACAAGTTACTCAACCCCAATTGCCCTCCAAAAAAAAAAAAGAAGAAGTAGGGAGAAAAGACTATGTTAAGTGGGGAAATAGAAAAAGCAGGCTTGTAAATTAGATTTTTATTACTCACCTGCCCTCATGATTCATTCTCTTATCTCATGGCCTCTAATCCAAAGGGTAGTACAAGGTGCAAATGTTAAACTGCCACTCTCAACTAGCCTAGGCTCAGCCTGGTTACAAGGTAATAATATGGCCATCTCTGAAACTCTCCTCTCCCATCACACATACATGAGACAGACAGTACCTGCCAGGCCACCCAGGGCATTATAGAAACACTTGGAAAAACTATACTTTCTGTTTTTCAGGTGTTTGCCCAAGTCCTGAATGAAAAGAAACTTTATTTAATCCAGGTCTAGACCCTTTCAACAAATTAGAGCTTGGGAAATGGCTTTGAACTTTGTGATGTCAGGATCTTACAATATGGAGCCCATTTTTGTTGTATTTGTGGTTCCTGATTGACCTATTTATCATCCTAGTTTTAGTCTGCTAATTTGACTGTTCTTCTTAATCCTAATATTCAGCAACCTAATTGCATTTTGTTTAAACTGCTTTTAAATATCCTAATAAATGCTTTATTTTGAGTATTTTAATGCTTTTGATATTAAATATAAATTTTAGCTCATTTGTTCATCAAAGGTTATATATAGTTGACAGTTTCATTTTAAATGTATAATAAAACTAAATGCATGTTTCCAATTAGCAGGCTTCTTTTTTTGTTGAGTAATAAAATATTTCAATTGACTGTAAACTAATACTTTATTAATTTTTGGATGCTAGACAATTTCTAGGAATGACCTTGAGTTGACTTAATCATTCTCTTTTAAAAGTTAAGTTTTATTGATGTTTTTCTTTTTAACATCATAATTCCAACTAGACTCCTTCCCAGCAATCCTCCTTTTGTAATAAAAGTAACATGGGGGGGCAGCTAGGTGGCGCAGTGAGTAAGAGTCGGGATGACCCGGGATCAGTCCGGCCTCAGAAAATGAGCACCCACACATAAGTAATGACTGGCCGGGTAACCTTGAGCAAGTTACTTAACCCCAATTGCTTTAAAAAAAAAAAAAAAAAAGGTAACATGGATATATGTGGGGGGAGAAGAGTACTGGAGGAGGACCAGTTCAATAAAACCAGCCAGTAACAGTTGACTACATCTGGTAGCATACGCAGTTTTCTATATCTGTAGTCTATCACCTTGCCAGTAAATGAGCAAGGAGGGAGAAACTCTTTTCCTGTGCCCATCTTCATCATTATTATTACATAGTATTCACTTTTGTTTTATTTTTTTTATATTTACGTTGTTGTCATATATATGTATATATAGTTTCTTTGATTAAGCTTACTTCATTCTACCTTTGAGAAGAGCAGTATTCCATTACATTCATGCATTGCTGTTCCTCAACTAATAACCCATTTTTTTTTTTTGCTACCACAAAAGTGCCATTATTTAATATGTTGGTATATATGGGACCTTCCTCTGTCATTGATAGCAGCAGGATTTCTGGGTGAAAGCACAATAATTTTTAAAAATCTATTTTTGTAATATTTCTGTTTTGATATAGCCGTTTCCCCCCTGTATCCTGCCCCCTTCCAAAGAGCCATCACATATAAACAAAAATTTTTTTAAAGCTCTAACTTGCAGTATTCTACCCATGGACCCCACCCCCACTCCCCTTTATATTTTCAAAGGAGGGGGCATTGTTTTTCCATATATATCTCTTCTTTGGAGGCATGCATATTTATTCATAATATTACAGTTATCTTTGTTTTGTGGTGGTTCTTTACATATACAGTAATGTAAACGGAGTCATTTTAAGTGTATACTTTTACTGGCTCTGCTTGTTTCACTTTGCATTAGTTGATGTCTTCCCATGCTTTATATTCGTTGTTTCTTACAGCTCATTTCATAGTAGTTACATAGCATGATTCTTTTAGCCATAAATAATTGACATCTACTTTGATTCAAGTTCTTTGTCACTGAAAAAAAGTGCTTCTACAGATATCGTAGTGACCCTGTATATATGGAGTTATTTGTTTTTATCTTTTACTTCCTTGGGGTATATGTATAGCTGTGGATTATCTGGATTTTGATGGTATGGGCATTTTAGCCACTTTATTTGCATGCTTCCAAATTGCTTTCCAAAATGGCACAGTAATGTTTCATTGATTATGCTTAGTGTCCTTAAATATCCTTTTCAGTTTTTCTAGCTGTTGGTTGGAGGGCACCCAGCTGATGGGGGTGGGGTAAAGTTTTCAATATTAAAATATAAATGAGAAGGTCCTAAAAATTTTAAATATTAAAATATTAGGGTTACTTTTAAGGAGGTTACTTTTTATGTGAAACTTTTGAATGAGGATATTGTAGATAAGATTAAATGTATCCATTTAGGGAGGTGGTAGAATTGATAGTTAAAGAATTAGTCTTAATACTCTTATCTTCTTAACCATTTCCAGTCACACCCTCTCCTTTTTTAGAGAATCTGGTAGTTCAAAAGGGAGAGAATATATTCTGGAGGGCCACTTGAAGAAGGATTTACCTCAACTTGGAAATAGTAGGTTTAAGAACATAAGCTAGAGAGAAAGTTGCTAGGGTCAGAGCCAGAGTGATAATAACTAAGTTGGGGTAGCTAGTAGATACTGTCCCTTACTGTCCCTGCTGCAACTAAAAAGGGCAGTCAACGGGGAGGTACTTGTAGACCAAACTGAAAAGAACAAAAGAACGGAGTTTTTCAGAGGTCAAAAGTGGGGCTAAAAGTGACAGCTCCAAATGTAGATTATACTTTACTAAAGAACTACCAAGTGTGTGAAAAGAGTAGTTTGAACCTAGTAAACTAATGTAAATCTGTACACTTGAAACAAGTTGTGCAGTACAATAGTTTGCAAATAAAAGAGTTCTATGTTATGGAGGCTATACGGAAATGCTTAAGGGAGACCTTCTGCACCTTTAAATAAAGACTCATTGAACTTCTTTTTAACCAAAAGAAAAAAAGAATATTCACTGGTGGCTAAGTACCTTTTATTGCTGCAAAGTTGAGAACTAGTATAACAAAAAGGTTTGTTCCATCTCTTGATATTCATAAGGGATTTTAAATGCATCCTTAAGTGCCCTATGTTAATGGCAGGGGGGGAGGGGGAAGGGGGACTCCATTAGGTTTGATGTGGTTTTGAAGGGCAAATTAACCATTTGAACCATTGGGTTGAATATGAATTTGTAATGTGTAGTTTCCTTCTAATTTTTAAGTACTTGAAAAATATACTGTTTTAAGTATTATAACATATATATAACCTTTGTTTGGCATCATTTGGGTTTTTATTTTAGTGTTATCTTTTCCTTTTTCTCCTTAAAAATTGAAGCAAAGACATTCATCACAGATATTTTCTATACCTAAAACTACAGTTACTGTTGCCAAAAAAAAAAAATACCTCAAAAATCTCAGATAACTAAACATAACATTGCACCAAAGTTTGCCACTGACTGGCTGGACTCTAGTTCGAGCTCTGCCACCAGTTCTGTTTGTTCTTGGGCAAAAACACCATACTTCTCTTGGCTTTTATTTTGTATACCTAGAAAAGAGTTGTGCTAGATGACCTATAAGAGCTCCTTTAGCTTTAAAATTTCATGAAAGTATGCTTGGAGTAGAAGTCTTTCCAGACTCACACATTATTCCCCTCAAGTGGGAAGTCCAGCCCAAATTATCTACTTAACTGTTTCTTATACTTAACACTCCAACTCCTCTATCTCCAGGCCTTTTTGCCAAGGTGTCTCTCATTCTTGGAATGTGCCCCCTACTCACCTAGAATTCCTAGTTTCCTTTCAGGCTCAGTCTCCTTTAATTTGAATCTGCCCCATCCACCCACCTCCACCAAAAAAACCCCAAAACAACCACCAATCAATTCACCTCCAATACCTTGTTTCTATTTTGTCTACACTTATTTTTGTACATTATTTCTCTCCCTGCTAGAAAGTAAGCCCTTTGAGGGTAGGGACTGTTTGACTTTTGTATCCCCTAGCACAGGGGTTTGGCACTTAACATGGTTAGGTTGAAAGTGCCTTAATAGGTGCTTGATTGAAATGTTTTACAGCTTAAAAATAAATTATCTAGTCGTAATAGTACCTGACTAATGGTTTAAGAAAGTTTTTGTGAAAGTAAATTGCATTTCTGGTATTTCTTATTGTAGTTTATGTTCTGAGTATGACCCAGGTGTATGATTCTGAATTTCCTATCCTATTCATTTGCCACAGTAATTTTGCATAATATGTTTTTACTATAAATATGGTTATAGGTGAAATTGATGTTCCCTTTAGTATCCAAAGAGAATTTGAAGACCTATCCCCCAGAACTAAGACCTGACTAGCTCTAAGAATTAGGGAAACTGTTATTCCTGATTTAGCCACGTAAGCTGTTCATTTACTTGTGACAGTTCAGGGGTCACCCATAGCTGCAGTAGAATTGGGTCTTGTTTAATTACGTAGTATCCTTTCTAAGCTTTAGTTTTTAAAATATGTAGTAGATGTGTGGGGAAGCTATTAAAAGTGTGGCTTTTGGTAAAGAATTAGCTTCAAGGCATCAGCCCCCTTTACTTGCTCACTTGAGCATTTTGAAAGCAGTTTTGAACATAGGCAGCTATGAATGTTATGCTGATATAAAAATTGAAAATTTGAGATTTTGGCTGAATGTTTCTAGTGGGTTTTTTTTTCAACATTCCATGTTAATAAATTAAATGTCAGTGTTTTGCTTTTTCTATGGGTGATTTGATAATAGCAAATAATATTAATCTAAAAACCTGAAATACTAGCCCCACTCAGATTTAAAAGAGGAGTTTTTAAACCTTCCATCCACAGACCCCCAGTAAATCATGGATTTATTTTGTGAGATTTATGCACTTTCATGGGGTGAAAAATTAGTCTTCTCACTGACCTCTAACTGAAATTTAGCAGTTACTTTAAATTAAGAATGTGGACAACAAACTTGATTCTGATAAGGATGTAGGTTTCACCAGCCTGCCAAAGAGCTCCAAGACACAAAAGAAAGTAACTTCTGATCTAAAATATGATGTGCAGTACACTCAGTTTCCATTTATCTGTCATTTGTGTCAGTCTGTAAGTGTATTCTCTTGATGGGCTATGCCCTGTTATAATGTATTTTTGTAGATGCTGCCTCTTTTTTATGTGAGCTTATTAAAAGGCTATTGGTGGAGACCACATCAATAAATAAAGGGGAAAAAACCCCACTATTTTGACCTTCCTTTTCAATAAGATGGTAACAGAATCTGTTTTCTGCAGCTTCTCAGCTAAGATGTCTATAATAAATGACTTGGAGAGGTACTTTGTGTCTGAATGAAATTTTTTCTTAGATGTGACTCACATCTCACATACATTTCTCACATAACTCATTGTTTAGCAGATGTTTAGTATGCTTATCATGTCATATTTTATGATTATTTCTTTGTGCCTCATCTTTTACTAGCCTTTAAGTTCCATGAGGGAAAGGATAATATTATCTAATATCTGTTGAATAAATGAATGTTGTGAAGGGGGGAAGCTATTGCTAGCTTATGTGGAATTTTCTGAGGTATTACTACATTAATATGAGTTGTATTAAAGAAAAAAAAGGGGGAGTAATACACAGATTGAATCACAATTTGACACAAATAACTACAACTATTCTTTTCCACCTTGTCCCAGGCCTTTTTTACTCTGTCTCTCCTTCCTCCCTACCTTTTTAGTGTTGCTTGGGGTACCTTGTTTTTAGAAGAAAAATGAATGAGATTGATAAAAAAATGGTAAGCCATTAAGAATTCAGTACACATTTTTGCCACAAGATGGGGCAAAATATATTTTTTCATTCTGTCTTCCATAAAAAGTAATTGTTGTAGTCTCCTATAAAAATAAATGAAATTAACCAAGTATATTTCAAGAGACTTTTTTTTTTAAGTAGGTAAATATAATGTCACAATTCAATTCAGCAAGCATTTTTTAAGTACTTACTATGTTCTAGCACTGTTCTGGGCACTGGGGATACAAAGAACAAACAATCTTTTCATCAAGAAAGAAAGTTACTTTCTGCTTGGGTAGGGAAAAGTGAGGGTACTAAGTTTCTTCAGCAAAGTAGGAGTTAGTGCTAACTATCTAAGGAATGGAAAGGGACTCCAGTTGGGGAATCTCAAAGACTAATTAGAATGAGTCCTACTTAATGACTAGACATTCAACAAAAGGAATTGAAAACACTACTGGTTTTTTAAAATTTGCGACTCTTGATTTGTAAAGTTGGTCAAAATATATCAGGTGGAATTACTTTTCCATTAGCTTACTTGTCTGGTGAGTTCGAGATTCTGAACAAATTTATAAGATAATAGTTATTCAGGGAAGGAAAGAAGAAAAATTAATAGCAATCAACTCCCTTAATTTTGATAGTCAATCATTTGTTACCGGCAGTAAAGTACAATTTATATTCTTTGCACAGGTATCCATGTTCTAATGTAAATTTTATAATAGTTGTTTTAGAGCATAGTGAGGTCAACTATACTTGATCAATAATCTAATTTAATTGAGGCTGCAGTTGTGGGTAGTTATGGATTAGTGAAGCCTCAAGGATGAGAAATTTGAGGAGGGAAGGGACTGAAATGCTTTGATTTTAAACTATAAAAATTCAACGTGTTTCTGAAAGAAACATTAGAAAAATGGTGTTCAATTTGTAGGTTGATAATTTTATTTTATGATGATAAGGAAGGAGGGAGTAAGCATTTATATAACACCTGTTGTGTGCCAGGCATTGTAGTGCTTTAAAAATGTTATTTTATCCTTTGGGGGAGGTGCACCTATTTTCCCCATTTTTATAGTGGAGGCAAACACATTGTGTCACACAGATAGTATTAGTGTATGAGGTGTAGAATTTGAACTCAGTTCTTCTTGATTCTAGGACCATGTTTTATCCACTGTGCTGCCCACCTACCAGTGGGTATAATGTTCATTTTTGTGAAATGGTTTTCTCTTGCTTTATATCTTTATTGTAACTTTTTTCTAGTCACTCAAAGCTTACTTAAGTTTGGAGTAGCATAGCATATTTAGTGTAATCAACAAAGAGAGATGGGCATAAGATTATCAGATTTAGAACTGTTAGGAACATTTGACCTTGCGTTATTTATCTCCTCATCTTTTAGATAAAGGAAACTGAGGTCCTGACAGGTTAAGTGGTTTGTACAGTTATACAGCTAATAAAATAGCAAATTCTGGATAAGAACACCGTCAAACCTGTAGTCTGGTCTTCTTCCATTAATTTACAAATTCTCAGAGGGATATTCCTTGTCTATAAGTTCCTTTTTTTAAAAAACCATAGTGAATATAATTTTGCATAGTCCTCTACTGTAAGTAAAGTAACCTAAGATAATAGTGGCTCTCTTAATTTACCAATAACTTGTCTGAGGTAAAGCTACAGAAAAGTACAGAAGACTGCAAAAAAGTAATAATTTACTACTGTGTCTTTAAAAAGAATGATTTGGAATGTTACAGTGTAGGTTCCAGGGTAACTAGGGGAGACAGCAGTTAAGGAGAAGGCAGTTGGAGTGAATTTGACTAATAGGTAAGATGTGTGAGACGTTAGCTCCAGTAGCACTTGGTAATGGGGGAAGATATTGGTGGATTAAATAAATTAAAGTGGTTTATGAAGATTCAGGACTATTTTTGTAAGTAATTAACTAATTTTCATGTTGATTCTGGATTATTCTTTAGGGTTTTATGATCAAGTAGTTAGAGACATGTGAAAGAAAATATAGAAGGTAAATAGTGTAATATTAGTAGCTCGTTTGTGTTTACCTAGTCTTGTTCATAATAATCATGGGCATACTTTTTATTTCCTTGATTAATGTTTATTTTAAAAATAATTCGGGTTTCTTCAAAACAAAGATTAGAATTCTGAAAAGATTTGAGATGACAAATTACCAATGATTTCTTTGAAAGTAGTCATATTTGACATTTGATGAGTATTAGATTTAAATTTGCACTATTGGTAATTCCACTTTGATGAAGAAACATTTTTATCACCACCAAAAACCAACATACTTGCAGAAATAAAGGAATGCTTGTTAACTTTGAGTATCTACTTTACCATTGTAGATGACAGCTTTGTTCCACTCTTTAATTATTCATTTCTTTCCACATTAACAATTTTTAAACTTTTTGGTCTTGGGACAACCTCTTAACACTCTTAAAAATTATTGAGGAGCACCAAAGAGCTTTTGTTTATAGGAATTAAATCTATTAAGAGATGATACTAATTGAGTATTCTTACTTATAGCTAAGTCTTTAATTTACACATCTTTTAAGCTTTAGGTAAATCCACTGCACGCTTGTGAGAGAATGAGAAGGGAAAAGGCAAATAATTAATGTCTTGGTATTATGAAAATAGATTTGGTTTCACAGACCCCTCTCAAAGGTCTTGGGGAAACTTCTCAGGGGTTCCCCAGACTATACTTTTGAGAATGAGAACCACTGCCCTAACTTCCATTGTTTGTTGTCCTTTCTCATACTCACCATGGCCTAAAAGAACTAACTCTGAGTGTAAGGATGTTGGCAGTATTCAACATAACAAGAACCAAGTATCAGTTTTTAGCTAGGGAAAGAGAAAGTCTTGGTCAGCCTGATGGGGGATGATGATGATGGCTATCTTCAAGTATTAGGGGTAAAGATTAGACTTGCTTTGCTTGACTGCAGAGGGTAAACATTAGAAGCAGATTTCTACTTATTTAACAATTGTAGTTTCTCAAAATTAGGAAGTAATGATTAACTTTCATTCTAGACCTTCAGTGAAAGACTAAGGGACCATTTTCTTGGTATGTTAAGCCAAAATGTTTAAATATACAGATTTGACTAAATCACCTGAGTTCCCTTTCAGTTCTTGAATTTCTGTGGTCACTTGTCTACGAACCAGAGCTACATTTACCTTCTAATCTGTCTGGCCTAGTATTGCCAGATTAATTTGCTTTCATCATGTCATAAGAACCTTAGTGAATTCCCTATTGCTTATCATACATCTGAGAGATTCTGGCTTTCAAAATCCTTAATTTGGGTCTACCTATCCAACCTTATCTTCAACATATTCTAATCATGTCAGTCTCTTCCTCTTTTTTCCCCTTCTCTTCTAGGTTATATTCATTCCCATCTCTAAGGTATTGTTCACTCTTCTACTGCTACTCCAATGAATAAAAAGGCCTTTCTTTCCCTTACTTACATCCTCCACGCCCCTTTAAAATTCACTCTTCTTTATTACATACTCCACAAACTGTTTTCTTTCTTTCCTTTCTCTTTAATAGCTGTTGTACTCAGAACCAACATTACACACACCATTTTGCATTTGGTTTTTGAAATTATTTTATTTTTGTTTCTTAACTAGTTTGTAAATTTTGTGAGGATAAGTGTTATACTTAATTCTCCCTTCTGTCATCAGCACAAAGACACACAGACACTGGTTATAGTTTTTCTCCTAGTGGAAATTATGTTTAATTTCATGAATACAAAATTCCAAATATTTTAAATATTTCTGAAGGTTCTGTGTTACTATTTAGTGCCTGTGGTGGAAGAGTAGTTTTTGTAAAACCTGTTTTGATTTCTTTCAGGAGCTTACTTCAAGTGAAATTTTGGTTGATACACCTAGATCGTTTGAGTTGACATCAAGACAATCCTGTTTTGTTTGGGGTTTGTTTGTTTTTTGTTGTTTTGCTTTAAATTTGGGTGTGTGTTTTTCTATTTTGTGAATTTTGCTGTGTAGTTCTCCACTTCTTTTCTTCACTATATTCCATTTTATTTAGAACTGCAGGAAGACATTACCCAACTATGATGTTGAGTCAGGTAAAGTGTGAAATAACAGTTTTAGTTTCTTTATTACTTAAAAGTTTTTATTTCTATTTTAAACTTTTAACTTTTTTTTGGAGACAGTTGGGGTTAAGTGACTTACCCGAGGTCACACAGCTAGTAAGTATCAAGTGTCTGAGACTGGATTTGAATTCAGGTCCTCCTGACTCCAGGGCCAGTGCTCTATTCACTGAACTACATAGCTGCCCCTTTTGCTTCTTTAACTTTTATTAAGGAAATAAGTATTCCTATTTGACTTTGAAATTGTTTTAGAATATCCCAGACCACAAGGATGTATTAATTTGGATTTTTGTTCATTTATGTAACTACTTTATAGCTGACCCTTACACTAATACTTTTTATGCAGTGCAGCCTTTGACTAAATGGATCTCTTAGTGACAGTTTACATTTGAACTTGGGGGATAAACAATATGTTTATCAAAAATGAAAAAGTCTGCACATAAACTTTGCTTTTCGTTTGCAATTATTTACAAAAATTGGCCAGATGAAGTTTATAGAAATAATGTTAATTAATATTCAAAAGATTTCTTTCTACAAAGGCTAAGTGAACCTATTGAAAATAATTGTAGAGTGAGTTATCCTTAAAGACATAGGTAATTGACATAGGTAACTTAAACTAAGAATATTAGAGAATTAATTTTTTATGTGTAGTAGAATACTGTGATTTAGGTGCTGGTAGAGATTAAAAAAAAAAACTTAACACATGATCTAATGACTTTGGATCTTGACCCATAGTTTAAGAAGTGCTTCAAGGGGTCTCAAGTGGAAAAAGTTTTAGAAGCCCTGATGAGTAGGATGATAATGACAAATACATAAATAACTTATAAAATAATATATGGTGAATCATAAGGAGTATGAGTGAACAAAGTCTTATTAATCAAGCATTTATTAAGTACCTACTACTGTATGTCAGGCACTGTACTAACCACTGGGAATAAAAAGACAAAAAATATGAAATCTCAAGGAGTTTGAAGAGACAATGTGTATGTATAAGTATATGCAAAAGGACAAAAAATATTAAATCTCCTCAAGGAGCTTATGCTTGAAGAGACAATGTGTACATATAAGTATATGCAGAAGGAAAAAAAAGTTAATGGTTGGAATCAGGAAAGGATTCCTGTAGAAGGTGGAGCTTGAATGCAAATAGTATCCTAATGTGTATGAAAGCTTAATACTTTTGGGTAGTAGGGATCAAGAGATGCTTCCACTGGGAAAGAGTGGACATTTGAATTAGGTTTTAATAGATGGGAAGGAATTTAATACCTGTTCTGAGAAAAGTTAACTAGTGATCATTTGGTATCAACAGTAAGCTTAGTGAATGCTGGGTTGATGTGAGGACATTAATAACTTGAAATCTTTAGAATATATACACAGGCAGGCTGTATATTTTTAGATGTGTTGTTTTATCACTGGAATGACTAACACTTATAAAGACATACTCTACACAAGCATAAGTACTGAAGGGAAGAGGATTGATCTCCTTCAATAAAACTACTGTTTAAGTGGGGAAGATAGGACACATACACATAACTACAATAGAAATTTGAACGTAAATGCGTAAGAGAAGTATAGTAAGAGGCTATACATACTCTGTTGCCTTCATCACTTAGATAGGTCTTCCTGAACATGAGCAGAACAGTCAAACGTGAAGTGGTAACTGCTTCTGTTTTCATCTTCAAGTACTTACATATACTATTTGTGGTGTATGGTACGAAGCAAAATAACCCATCATCACAAATAAAGTTAATTTTGTATATTTTTAGGATTACACTTATAGAACTCTGGTATTCCTGTGATGGAACATGCTGTAAATCCAGAATCATCAGTGGCATTTAAATCTGAGTCAAGCTTGGACAATATGGAAAGTAATTCCCAAGGTATTTACTTTTATTTAAAGTAGAAAACTATTTACATGTAATCCTCAAAATGCTAGTGAAAAACCTGAAAGCCAATTTCTGAACTCTTAAATATGAATTTAATGTAAAGATTCACTTTTCCATAGATGAAAACTTATGGGGGGTTTTTGTTGCCTTTTGCACAAATGGTCATACATATAAAATATTATTCAGAATGTAATTTGGCACAAATAAATATATCTAAATCCTGGCTTTGCCATTTACTGCATGACCAGCAGGCAAGTCATATCATTTCTTTGAGCCTTGGTTTCCTCATCTGTAAAATAAGAGAATTAGACTAGATGACCTGGAGGTTCCATTCCAGTCCTCTTATCTGTTGTGTGCATGCCATACTGATGAGAAACAAATAATTTTAAAGGATTTATAAATTCATAATTTTACTTTTTTTGTTAGGTTTGGATGATAAAGGTGACCCAAGCAATGATGAGGCTCCAAAAGCAATTAAACCCACAAGTAAGGAGTTTAGGAAGACATGGGGTTTTCGAAGAACTACTATTGCTAAACGTGAGGGTGCTGGAGATGCTGAAATAGAGTCCCTGGATCAGCAACCACAACAGCAGCAACAAAGCCTCTCCCTTCGTCGAAGTGGGCGGCAGCCCAAGCGTACAGAAAGAGTAGAAGAATTTCTTACAACAGTTAGGAGGAGAGGAAGAAAAAATGTTCCTGTTACCCTAGAAGATTCAAGTGAACCAGCCTCCTGTCCAGTTACTGATGTAGAAACTGCTTCTGAAGGAAGTGTGGAAAGTACTCCAGAAATTAAAACTGGTCAGAAATCTGACTCTAGAAATGTTAAGGGTCAACCCACTGCAGTTACAAAAGAAACAAAAGATGATGATGATGATGATGATGATGAAGATGATGACACTTCTGATAGTGACAGTGATGGGTTGACATTGAAAGAACTTCAAAATCGGCTTAGAAGAAAGCGTGAACAAGAACCTTCTGAATTGACCCTGAAAGGTATACAAAATCGCCTAAGGAAGAAACGTCGTGAAGAGGATCCCACAGAAACTGTTGATGTTGAGGCAGGTAATACAGTGGAAACTGAAGTGCCCAGTAAGCAAGAACCTGAGACAGTGGATCAAGTAGCTGTTCCCCAGGAGTCTAAAGAAGACCAGGATATTAAGGTGGAGGGGAAAGCTCCTCAGGGAATCAAAGATGAAGAACCTGAAGAGTTAGTGAAGCGGAAACCTGAATATGAGGTTTATGACCCTAATGCATTATATTGCATCTGTCGTCAACCTCATAACAACAGGTAGGTAGTTGGTAGATAGAAAAATGTTTTTGCCTTAAAGTTTATTCAAGTGATAAAAGATTTCAAAGAGGCAGTCCTTATTGATAAATTGTACCAATTATAGAATGGTTATTTTAATTGAAAGTTAATATCTAAATGAGATTTTTTTTTCAGTTTTATAAAGTTGGTGGTATTTGATTCTGTTTTTCGTATCTGATACATTTTTTCAAAAATTTTTCAGATTTATGATTTGCTGTGACCGGTGTGAAGAATGGTTTCATGGTGATTGTGTAGGGATTTCTGAAGCTCGTGGGAGGCTTTTGGAAAGGAATGGAGAAGATTATATCTGTCCAAATTGCACCATCCTGCAAGTACAGGATGAAACTGCTTCAGAATCTGATCAGCAGGAAACTAAGTTTAGACATGAAAATGCTGATGGTACAGAGCTGACAAGTATAGGAACAATAGAGCAAAAATCCAGTGAAGATCAAGGAATCAAGGGTAGAATTGAAAAAGCTGCCAATCCAAGTGGCAAGAAAAAGCTCAAAATATTTCAGCCTGTGAGTATTTTGCCTTAAGATTTTTAAAAGCTGGACTTTAAAGAATTATGGTGTCAATTTCATGCTTCTGAAAACCCTCAACATTGGAATTAATCTTCCTGAAACCAATTATCTGAAACTTATTACCGATTAGTAAATGTAAGCAAATACTTAGTGAATATTGTTTAAATATGGCTTATTTCCCATTTAATATTTTTTATTAAACTCAGAAAAATGGGTATGCCACTGTTGCTGCTACTTTTGAACCAAACTTCTCCCTTGAGTAATTCTTATGGCTTGTAATCTGCGTTATCACAAAATCTCTTAGAGATGGAAGGACCACATTTTATTATAATTCCAGAAACAAGCTAAAATGGCCATTAAGAATTAAAACTACCTAGAATACAATTTTATATGTTAACCAAAAAAGTCATGGGCTCATTTTGTGTCTTCCTTTTTCCTTTAAAGGTTTTTTCACATAAGATTTTCTTATTTTGAGACTTAAAGCACGTAATTTAAGTGTCAGATGTGAGAGACAGGTTTCATTTGAATGAATTAGCTAAAACTATAGAGATTTTTTTATAAGGATAAATGAGTTTCTAATTTAGAAACTGCATGTGATTTTGTTTTTGACTATTTGTGTATTTGCAAAAGTGCCAAAAAATGGGAGGAGTATGAATGATTCAGATTGATAACTAATGACTAAATGAAGATAAAGTTTGGTGATGATGATGATGATAATATACTTATATGCTTCTAGTGTCACTTGACTGGAATAGAATAATCCAAATGTGATAATATAAAGTTCTTTAATAATTCCAGTTATGCTATTTAAATATATTGTACATTTCAATCTGCAGGTTATTGAGACTCCTGGTGCCTCAAAATGTATTGGTCCTGGTTGTTCCAATGTGGCTCAGCCTGACTCAGTATATTGTAGTAATGATTGTATCCTTAAGCATGCTGCAGCCACCATGAAATTTCTGTCTGCTGGCAAAGAACCAAAACCAAAAGTAAAAGAGAAGCCAAAATTGAAAACTGAAAAATGCAGTCTTCCAAAATCTGGTGTTCAGGTAAGCTAGCTACTTTGGACCAAACAAAAAAACGGAGTATGGTAAATGAAGTAAATGATATTCACAGCTAATACTATTATAAATAAATAGTTTGATTTTTCTTCTTTATTAAACTTTACATCAGAGCCATCAATAGGAAACAGATACTAACTACATTTAGTAGTTCTTTCTGCCTTCTAGTCAAGGGGCTAATGCACTGGAGAAGTAGGCAGTGAAAGGAAGGAGGCAAAATATAGGCTCTGTAATATAGCTAATTGATTGTGTCTCAAGGAATTGAAAATTATTACTTAATACACACAATGTATGGATAGTGGATAAATGTCATAAATTAGGAGATTTAGAATTATAAGGAATCCTAAAATCACAAATCCCATCTACATTAAGTGGTCACTCAGCCTGTGTTTGAACATCTCCAGTAACCTGTGGGGGCAACCACTCCAATTTTGGACAGTTTTCATTTTGAGGAAATTTGTCCTTATGTCAAGGTGAAGCCTACCTTTCTATTACTTCTGTGCCTATTGCTTCTCGTATTCCCTTCTGGGGCCAAGGAAAAAATTCTAACCCTTTCACGTGGTGACCCTGAAGATAACTTAAAACGTTTATTTATCTCCTTTAAAATAGTTTTGAGTTCTTAACTTGTTCCAGTTTGTGAATGTTCTTTTTCAAATGTGTCATCCAGAATTGAACACATTACTATAGATTTGGTTTGATCAGAGTACAGAAGGACTGCCACTTCATCCTTTTGTACTAAATATTTCTATTTAAACCTAAGAGCACATTAGCTTTTTTTGGTCATTAGATCACTCTGTTACATGGTGCTTTTACTCAACATTCTCCCAGGAACAGTATAGTAACAAATGTTAATTGTAATGTAAAATTGAAATCAAGTGTATCATATAACTTTTAGCCATTTTACAAATAGTGATTGATATTTTACTGATTATACAGGCAGGTATTAAAATTTCTTCTGTCCAGAAGAGGCCAGCTCCTGACAAAAAAGAAAACATTGCAAAGAAAACTGTGGTGTCAGCACCTAGGAATGAAGGACTTGTTAAGGAAACAACTTCAGAAAGCAGCACACCATCCTGGGCAAGCGATCACAATTACAATGCAGTAAAGCCAGAAAAGACTGCTGCCATTTCATCATCACTGTTATATAAATGTATGTATCACACAGGGATTTGTCTCATCAATCCTTTACGTTCTATTCTAAATAGCCACCCAGTTTTGGCTTGTCCAAGATTTGGAAGTTTAATCGTGTTTTTATTCTGCTCTTAAACACTCTCTTCACCTTCAACAATTCATATACATGTATACATCTAAGGAGATTTTCAAGGTCCAGTCCACTTCTTAGTATTTTGTGACTTGTTTTGAGAAAAAGAAAACAAGAACACATACACACACACACACAGACACAGACACATACACACACAAATACACACATGTAACACGAAACAGTTGTCTACACATGGTTGCTGAATGTTTGTCCTTGGTGATTTGAGTTCTTAAAACTATTTTCAGTAGGTGGTAAGTATAGTAACTTCAGCAAATTTTGCCTTAATAGGTTCAACACCTCATCCATGTTCATCAGTGCTCAATTCCAACAATAATTTTCTTGCTATACTATTAGCTTTCTTCCACAAAAGTCCTTTAGCACTTCATCGTGGTGTGGAGGTGACCTTGAGTTCTTGAAGGCTATGCCATTCAGTGGTGGAGTGCAAGCTCTGGCAGCCCCTACCAAGCTGGAAAGGCTTCGAGAGTGTGGGCCCAGCGACGGACGGACTGTATGTCTGCTGTCCAAGGACCAGCCTAGCTAAATTCGGAGAGGTTCTTCGCCAGATTGGCCATAGGCTGATGAATTTTTCGGCCAGTCACTCGCAGACCATCTACCAAGTCCTAGAGGGGTTGGGATCTGTGTCGGGAAGAAAGCACTCAGACCAACAAAATCACAGATCTTTAAAGTACATTTAACTTTTTTATTTTCACTTTATTTTATTTTTTTTTGCATATGTCAGCAGCACATAATCATCAATTCTAATGACTTGAACATTTTGGAAACTTTCTGCAAATAACCTGAGATGATACTCTGCTTATATTAGAGATTTTCAGGTTTAACTTTATTTCTGTCCGGGCAGATGAGAGGGTTTTGTTTATTTTTGAGTGTCTAATTCATATACTACATTTATTCACATAAACACTCAATGTTACAGAAGATCTGATTATAGTGTGTGTATATATATATATTAAGGTAAGTGAATAATAGTGTGTTTTCTGAATTATAGCGGATATTAATGAAAGATAAGAAAAAAACTAACTTTCTATTTTCAAGTATTTTTGGATCTCTGGCCCTATTTTTCCAATTCACAGCTTTTGGAATATAAGAATTAATTTCGTCCTTATCTTACCTTCTGTTCCAGAATAATGAAATTAAGACATTCAAATGCATTCTTAAAACTATTGCATCTTACATCTGTTTTGTCAACAGATGATATATACCTGTATCAGTCTACAATCTGACAGTTATTTTGGAAATTAAAAGAGGATAGGCAAAGGGAAATAAAAGCACAATACACATCCACCTTATTTTTGGTGACAGACTTTGAAACTGCATCTGGTTCTACTGGAATTTCATATCTGAATCCCTGGAAACCCACCTGTGTGTTATTAACTTGTTTATAATATTAGGAAGCCATCTGCATAGAGGGGAAAATACATTTTAGCTCTCCTTATTCCATTGTTGTCTGTTGTTCCCACCCCCATTTACCCTCATTCTAAATTCCTCTAAAATTGAGAGGGCAAATGCCCTGTTAAAGAATTTAGAGCTGTAAGGGACATTAGAGACCACCAGAATTCAATAAGAGGAGAATTATATATTGAGATGAGGTCCTCGATACTTCTTTACTCTCTTTAATCCTTCTTACCTACCCCCCCCTTTTTTTTTTGCTGGTGAGGAGGGGGTTATATATTTTGCCTGAGGCACATATCACCTACATGTGTTGTTTTCAAGTTACCATAAATGAATAGGAAAGTTCAAATAACCAGTAGGTTGAATTCTTAAGAGGTTTATATACTGAAGACTATTCAGTTGCTAGAATTGGGAGGCAGGGGAGAATCTGAGGTGGGTCTTGAGGAGGAAAGGGTCAATGGAGAAGGAATAATGGGGCACAAGGGGGTGGGGGAAGGGAAGGTTGGTTATTATGTTTCTTGTTACTCCAGGCAGCATTGGATTTGAAGCTAGAAGACCTGGATTTGAATCCTTGTTCTGCTACTTCCTGTGTGACCTTGGTCAAGTCACCCTCACACCTCTGGGCCTCACTTTTTTCTCAAGTATAACATGAAAGGGGGTTGGACTAGATGGTCTCTTAAATTCTCTTTCAGCCCTACACTTTATGAATCTCCAAGACCATACCAGGGAGTAAAATACATAAAAATCACTCACTGTGTGACTGCTACTAAACCCTTCTAGCCTTTCCTTACATATTGGTGACCACCCATGACTCCTCTTTTCTCTTACTAAAACTATGAGATCTAGTGTGTTCTTTGGTATAATGGATTAGATCATCTTTAGTGTAGAATGTCTCCTATACATATAAGAGGGAGCAGGGGGAAAGAGCATATAGTATAACACCTATAATTATCAGTTTCCACTATTTACAGATTTTCCACCTCTAGTTGACTAGCTGTCAATGCAGGTATTATAAAATTAGCATTTGAAAGCACTTGTTCGGGAGTTTTGAAAATTTTTCCCTCAATGGTTTCCCCAGTCAGTGTTCAATGTGGGTTATGGCTGCTGCAACTATGTGTTCTGGGCTGTGCATAGATGAGAAAGTTATTCTTGTGAAGAGGAACGATTCCATAAATTGAAGCTTCTAATTCTGCTGTCTATTTTAAAATTATTGTCAGAAGCAGTCTGGCAAGTAGGTAGAGAACTGGAAGATCTGGGTTCAAGTCTCATCTGAAGCATGCTGTGCCCCTTTGGGAACTCTTTAACACTTAAGTTACCCATCTGAATTGATAGATAGGAATTATCTGAAGGAAGTTAACTATTCTAATGAAATAACTAATGCAGTCAAAAAATATTACAATATCAAACAGTTAACATGAATAGTTTTTAAATTTATGTTTAGGGTATTGATAACATTCAAATTGCTGATGTGAGTCTTTTTTTCCTCATTTGTGTGAAGTTGCTTTCTGTTTGTGTATTTCTTTTTGTTTCTCCACTTCTCTTATCCCCCATCATTTTCGTAAGGCATAGTTGAAAGCAATTTTCTTAAATTCTTGATATCTATATCCCTTCTGTAGGTTGTTTCGAACTTTAAAACCTCAAAGGAACATTTCTTTGCTACTTTTTTTCCTTTTTCCCAGTTTCATTGAACTTATTCATATCACTGGCATGGTGAACACACACTGCTTAACACAAAAATGTACTTAAGACCACCTTCCAAAATTTTGCTTTGGATTTATGAGCTATCCTCAAAATATAGGAACCAGATGAATTTCTTTGCTTTTAAGAACGAAAAATGGGGGTAGGTGGGAAAGCTGCATGTTTGACAGAGGACATTGGACCCCACATTTATCCAAGATCTACAGAAATGCTTCAAAGAATCATCTGGAAAGGTTCAAAGAGTGAGTTGCTCACATCTGACCAGAACACATCTGGGCCCTGTACGTGGAGGGTGGGGGGAGTGCTAGAGGCCAGCCCAGTCCCACCCTCCCTCTTGCCCAGTCTCTACCTCTGTGGTTACAGGGAGTGGAGCACAAGTTGGAGCAGGTACAGTGGTAGCAGAGGCCTCTGAGGAGCCCTAATGGGTTGGCCGCTGCTGCTGCCCACTGCTCCAAGGACTTCTTTTCAAGTTGCTGTGCTAGTAAAAGTGAATCTGCATGAACTGGAAGAGTGAAGTGCGCTTCTGTAGTTGGGGTAAGATTTCGCTGAAAAGAGTAGGTGCCAGGATAACTTGGCACACAGGATTTGTCCAGCCCTGATCTACGGTAACATTTTACATTTTCTTTTGAAAACTTTTAAAGTTTACATACGATATTCAGATTACCTCTATTTAACTTAAGATAGTATTCCTTTTTTTTTTTTTAATGTAGGCTGCTTAAAAAAAAAAACCTACTGGAGGCAAAGCAGTAAGAAAAAATAGATTTCCAATGCCTCTTACTTCTGGTTGTCCCAGTTAACCAAGGTGTATCAATGAGTCCCTTTTTTGCATTTTAGAGGACATGTTAAGTAGCCTGAATAAGTAAAACATTCACTCCACTGTTGAAATCTATTAAGTGGACAACCTCCATACAAAAGGATAACTTTGGGGTTGGGGACACTTCTTAAAACAGGTTTTTCTGAAAATGAAACTTCTATTACAACCAGAAAGTGATATCATATAAAAAATACTTTGTGGAAACACAAGCATGATAAATAAACCTGATTGGTTTATTCGAGGTTTGGTTTGTGTATATTATGGGTTGGTTGGTTAGCAACAAAATAAAGGTAATTTTGCAATTTGTATGGAGTAGGGGGTTGACTAGAATGAGACTTTGGGGTTTATTGGTTTGGGCAATGTATTGTAGTTGAAAAAATCCTAGACTTGGGCCTGGGCACAGGAGACTTGGTTTTTAGTTCTAGCTCTGCTTGCTAGAAATGTGAGCGGGGCAGATCACTTCTGGGACCCTCAAGTGTCATCTCTGAAATGAGGGAGATTAAACTAGAATAATTCTAAGGCATCTTCTAGCATCAACATCTTTTCTATTCAACAATCAGGTACCTCTGCACATGAAGTACTCTGTCGAGAGCACTGAGGTAGTAGAATGCATGAGAAGTTAATAAACAAATTTCTTTGAGTTAACTATGTATGGGGTGAGTTAAGGCAATATATGTATGAGAGGCACACATAGTAATATGTGAGTGCATTAGGAACTCAAGTTACGCCAAGTTATGACAGGCTAGGGGAAGGGAGTGAGAGTGCGTTTCAGGGGAAATTTTTATTTTTTTGCTTTTTGGAGGGGGAGAGGTAGGGCAATTGGGGTTAAATGACTTGCCTAAGGTTACATGGATAGTTTTTGTGTTAAGTGTTTGAGGCTGGATTTGAACTCAGGTCCTCCTGACTCCAGGGCCAGTGTTCTGTTTACTAGGCCACCTAGTTGCCCCTAAAGGGGAAATTTTAATGGAAGAGATTGAATTTGAGCAGGTCTTTAAAAGATGGGTAAGAATTGAGCAAGTAAGAACATATTAGGGAGAGAACAATGAGAAAAGACAGGAAAACAGACAGTAGACTGATATGGCAGTATGGCCAGAATTGGGGGAAATGAAGGGATGGACAGTTAAGGGGAATGGCATCATGATACATTGGGTCTTTAATGCTGAGCATGGGACTTTAAGACTTAAGATTTTCTTTGGTCCTTACCATGCCCCCTAAATAGTCACTGAATTTTTCCCCCATTGGTAGATTGTATTTTTTTCTGATAGAGGACTTAAGAACTTAATTAAATATTTTCAAGTAGTAATTTTTTATGACATACAAGAAATAGCTTTAAAAATGGCATTCTGTGTAGAAAAAGAAAAAATAAGGCAAATTAGCCATAACAAAAGTTGAAATCAACATATTTGACCTATTTATGCCTCTTTAATCATTTTTCTTGACTTTTTAATTCCCAGGGGGAAGGGGAATCTATACTGTACCTGTTTTAGGACTTATACTTCTTAAAAAGTAAGATAGTATGTGTTTTCATTAGGAATATCTAAAAATTAATACTTTAAAAACATGTTGATGTGTTCACAAATCTAGTAACCAGTATTTCCTGTTTTCTTATATAAATGGGATATTTGCATTTTAAAAGTATCAACAGAAGGCAGTTATATCCCTCCATTATAGCTTCTAGACTCATAGAAGCTAGAAGCAAACTATTAAGCTTGAATTTTTGCTCCTTTTGTTTACTTAAATGGAAGGTTTAGGGGCTTTCAGGAAGAAGAAAAAAAGGTAAATTATAGCATATTTTACTTAGCAGTGTCTATATAATATACATTAAGATGACATTTGGGTTTTTGTAGACTTAGCTCTTTTAGAGGGTGAGGCATCCTATTTTAAAAGCCCCAGTTGTAGATTGTAACTCAATTTGAAACAACCAGTTAACTAACTACATTTTATTAAAATGATACTTATTACATTACACCATGAACTTGATGCTAAAAATTGAGAATACTCATATTAGCAATCAGTTTTTATCCTTGGTTTTAGACCTCTAAAGCATATAGCTAATTAAAGAGAAGACCAATCTGGGACCTTTAGTCAGAAGATAAACTGATCGGATTTTATTTCCATCTTGTTTTTGAAGTAAAAATTAGTTTGAAATCATCTGTATTAATTCACTATTTGTCCAAGTAATAGCAGATTTCATAACATGACAAATTTAGAACTTTAAAGGGAGCATAAAATTCATCTAGTCTGAATCCTTCATTGTAGAAGTAATACTAATGACTGAGATGGATAAAAAGCAGTGTGTTTTACATGAGTTATCTAATTTGATTATTTCTGGCACATAAGTAGGCCCTTAATAAATACCATCACAACAATCCTGTGAGGAAGGTGCAATTTTCTGTCTTTAACAAATTGAGGCAGCCGAGTCCCAAAGGCACTTAGTGACCAAAGGTTTCACAGGGTAGTGAACAGACCTAGGATTTAAAGAGTCAGGTTCTCTGACTCCAGATGCTCCTTCTCTAAAGCCTAATTTATTTGATTTATGGTTGTTGGGGTTTTTTTTTTAAGTACTGTAAAGTAGAATTGTAAAGAGATTGGAAACAAATTTTGTGAATTGAGAATTTTTTTTTTTAGTTGCCCTCCACTTGTGAAGAATGCCCAAGTCACAGCTTTTTTACTCTGTATTCAGATATTAGTTTATCCATTCATTCCTTGAATCTACTCTTAGAATGGTTAGTAAATAGTTTCATTTTTACAAGAAAAGTTGAGAGAGGCAGTGTGGAGTAATGAGAATAGGTTTGGAATTTAGAAAAACCTGGATTGAAGTGCTGCCTTTCACATGTTGGCATAGGACTCATCAGTATAGTCCACTACACAGAGGAAGGGCTTAACAAAATCTGGTTAAGTGACATACTGACTCAATGCTCTAGGCTAGTTTCTTGAGACCAAAAGTTAAAAGAATTTGTGGTTCCCATTTTGTTTTTGGTGAGGTTTCTTCCCTAAGAGTTCCACAAATTAAATCACTAATTCTGCTTTGTTATTTCCAGGGGTCTGTTTAACATTTTATTTCCACTTAGGGTTTTATGATTTCGAAACTTAGGAGCTTAATTGTCAGAATATTTCAGCTTGAAAGGATCTTAGAAATTATATCATTTTGCTCATGAAGAAACTGAGGTTCAGAGAAATTACTTCTGGTCGCTCAGGTAAATTCCAGAAGTCACACTTTAAGTCCTATCCAATGCTCTTGTCACTTTATCATCTGGTTTGGTATTTAACCAAAGACATATACAACCCTGATGCTTGGCCTATCGTGTACTTAAGAATTTATAAGAATGATGTAATTAGCACATTAAAAATAAAGTTTCTCATGGGTGGTTTTAAAATAGATTTGGAGGATGATGTGCAAGTTACTAGACTTCTTTGGGCCTGTTCATTTCTAAAATAGGTTAACATTTTATGTTTAAAACCACTATACTGGAACTAATAATTCTAATAGATTTCACATTTCCTGTAATTACCAATTAATATCGTAAAGGCCCAACTGAATATGGTACTAGTAATTAACTTATTAGGATGTGGTTATTTTCAACTAATATTGTTAACATACTTGCTCCTCTCTGTTCTGCCTTCATTCAATAAGTCATAGGGAATCTTTACGATAGATCTAAAAATCCTGTAACTCTAGTGAAATTTGTTCTTAGAATGCCAGTTCTACAAAATACAGTTGGAGATAGATAATTGTAGTGTACAATAAATTGAACTGAATTTGGAGTAAGAGGCCTTAGGTTCAAATCGTTTGAATTGCTGCTCAAGGAACATGGACAGATCATACACCCTAGGTCTCAAAAGAGGTTAGATTAGATCTCTAAGGTCCCTTTAAGTTTTTTTTCCCCCTACTCAACAATCCTTATTTTACAGTTATTCTATGTATTCCAAAAAGTTGCTGATCTTTAATTTTGAAGTAATTACTTTGAGTGTATTTCTTTTGGTGTTTGAAAAATCACTGAAACTTTCTGTAGTGCTCTTAACATGAATGTTCTTAATGCTATAAATGCTTTTAAGACAAATACTATATCCTTTTAAAAAAATAATTATGCTTCATCAGGAAAAACTATTAACTGTTTTTACTTATCTATGTATATCTACTAAAGTCCTACTATGACGCTCTATGATATGGAGGTGACCCTGAGTTCTTTCAAACTGTGCCAGCATAACATAAACAATAGTAGTTTCTTAACATGCTGGAAAGTTCTCATGGTACTTATCTGTACTCATTATATATCTAAGTTCTGAAGAAGCTGGTCCCAAGAATGTTGGCCACCAGGTGTTTTTTGTCTTTTTAGTAATCTGCATTTGTGATAATAGGTTGGGGAATTGCTATTACATTAAACAGCTAAGATCAAGAGGATCAGGTGAATTTTCTCTACAAAATGGCTTTTGCCTTATTCAGGGTTTTTTTTTTTTAACTGATGTTCTAGGGGGAGCCCTTGTTATTGAGACTTGAATCTGCTCCCCAAAGGGATCTCCTCTCAAGCTGAGACAAGTCTCTAATTCTGAGTGTTCTCCACCCTCCTAGCCTGTCACTGCTGGCTTTCTTCAGTCCTATGAGGTAGGCAGGTGAGGAGCAAGTGAGCAGAACTGACTAAAGGAGACATATTAAGGCCACCATATGGGAACAACAACAACAAATCATTAATCTTCAAGTCAGGGATGAATCAAGACTGCTAATTAATAGAATTATCACATTTGCCTTAGATTTTCCATTTATATTCTAGCTTCTGATTCCTGTAGCTTTTGTAGTATACAATAAAGGCAAAAGATTTTGAAATTCATGTTGTGATCTGTTACTACACTTAGGTCAATATTGATAGAAGATTGCTGAACAAGTGGGGATACCTGAATGAATATTCCATTTACTTAATAGTAAATTAATAGATCCTGAATTTTCTAGTTCCCTTTGAAAGAAACATTGATTGTGAGTTGAGGGAGAGAAGGATTTAATACTTAATTTTCTGTTCCTTTTAAGTTTGGTTGGGGTGGAAATTATTAAACATTGTCTTGCTTTTGAAATTATTTAACATAAGGTAAACTTGAGAGCTTTTTACAAGATTTTCTGTTGAGTACTTTATTAATTTGGGTTTTGTCTGCCTCTGAAGTATCATAACCATTTAAATGAAAGTTAACTTTAAAGTCAGGCATAGTGCCAGAAAAATTTTTCAGCAGGTAATTTTTAACCTTTCATAATTCTGCTATAGTGGGGCAAGAAAATCTAAGTATACATTTTTACTTTGAAACAAAAGCAGAGCTAAAATCTTTAATGCAAATCTTGATACAGTATTGAAATTTGTGCAGCCAGTACTCCTTTTTCAGTGATGATGTAGGATTGTAACAAAAAAGTCCAAATAATCTTTGGAACTTACCTTTGTATATTGCTACCAAACGTAACTCTTCTTCATCTTCATATGCTTTCTAAGGAGTTGCTAGGGAGCTAAGTTGGCAGTAAAGGTCTGTTTCCACTCCCTTGTGAGGCTCAAATGAATAAATGCTTGTAAATTTTTATATACTGTATAATGGTCTGTTACAGCTAATTTACCTTGTCGCTAGAAGATATAAAAAGCAGATTTTTAAAAAAGAGGTCTGTTAAAATATGTTTGACCTGGAGATAAGAGAAGACTTGGGTTTAAATTTGACCTAAGACATACTGAGCATGTCACTTTGTCTCAGTATTGTCTGTAAAATGAGATAAATAATGGCATTTATTGTGAAAACACAAGATGATATTTTTAAAGCTCTTTCAAAACTTTAAAGCACTATGTAAATATTAGCTATTTGTAATTTTATTCAAAAATAATTTTCCCATATTAATGGAAAACAAACTGATTATAACATAGAATCTGTAAACAAGCATATGTTTAAAGCCCTTACTATGTGATGTAGAATGTTAAGGCTACAAGATCCCCTCTTCAGGCCTCTTCAATTTCTAGATGAGGAAACTTAAGATCTAGAAAGTGAAATGAATAATACATCAACACAGCTAGTCAATAGCAGACTACCCAGATTTGTAGACTCCTGGTATTCTTACCTTTCTGCTTCCAAATTTTGCCGCTTTCCCTCCAAAAATTAAAACCATTGGAATAAAGTTTTATTGCAAAGGGAGGGGTTTCTTTAAGACTTTTGCAAACTTTTATATTGCAGAGAACTTTAAATACTTTTTCTAGGGAGACCAGAACTTTTTTCTAACCTTAAATATTGCTCTATAAAGAATTTAAAATAAGACTAAAGGGCTGTTTTCCATGTCACTAATACTCTTTTAAGTCCCATGCGTTGTATTTGTGTTTAAAAGGGGATTGTGACAGCTTTACAAAGTGGTATCCAGAAATTATAAGTTCATAAAAATTTTATCACATTAGTTAGTTATTGATTGAAATCAGTCAATAATACAGTTAAGGTCAGGTTGGTGATTTTTTTTTTAAGAATGTGCTTTAAATTATTCATGGAACTATTTTGTATTTTCAGATTCCACCTTAGCTATACATCTGAATCAAGGCAGACTTATTCATTCTTTCATAATGGAAGTCCATCAAAAGTATTGTTTTGTGGTATTTGCATATTCTAAGAATACTTTATTATAAAAATAATTAATCCATGGCTGTTTTCTTTCAACCTAATCTAATATTCTTTTTACATCACTATTTACTTAAACATCTTTAAAATTTTAAACCCAATATAAGGGTACCTACAAGGTTTCATTATTTTACTTAACATAAATCTATAGTACCACATTATAGTAGTCTTCTACCATTTAGCAAAGAACTGACTTAAATGTTTATAACTAAACTTAAAAGTGTTAGGGTAGGACTTTCTCATTTGAGGAAGGCAGATAAAAGTTAATTAAGTTTCAACTCAGTGCCTCCCTTCTTTTGGTGGGTGGAATGAAGGATGATTTTTTTTTTAAGTTATCCATGGAAAAAGTAGCATCAGTATTTTGGAGTGACATGCAAAAATGGATGGATATAAAATGGAGAAAGGAGTGATCAAATTAAATGAATTTGGAAGATATTTTAGGTACAGGTTAAAGATATTAGACTACAGTGTTACGTTAGATGATTCTGGTTTTTGATAAGTTGCTTGTGCATTTAGTTTATAAAGTATTTTAATACTATATTCAAGAATAAAAATCATGAAAACATCCATGTCAAAATTGGAAGATAAAGTTGCTGTTATTACTGAATATCCCCTCCTTCAGCTACTAAACTGAGTCACAAGATGACAACTAGAAATTTTAAAGAAATTGGGTGTCAGTGTAGCTTCACACCTTAGCATATTTATTATAGACACGAGGGCTTGCCACCCCAACAATTTAAAGATAAGGAAATTTTGGTTATATACAGGGATATCTTTATGTACATTTATAGGTAATTATAAATTTAGTGAAAATTTGAAAACTTTACCCAATTATCCCTTCCTCCCCATCCCAAATCATTTCTCCTCCCCCAATATGTCAACATCTCATACTTTTAAGCACATTCAGGGCAGAGGCAGTCACTTCTCATGGCTAGCATAGTTACTGCCTGTTGAATTCTCACCAACTGTTTAAAGCTCAACTCTTTCTTAAAATATTCCTTTTAATAAGCCCTACTGCCCTTCCTGTCATCTCCCCTCCAACACTATCAGTAGCACCTTAATTTTCATCTTTTGTGTTCTCCCAATTTCATTTTGTAATATAGCTGTTGTCTTATCAGAATTTTTGGTTATAAGATAAATTAGCACAGTGTTCTGCATGAAGTATACAGGAATGTTTTCGGTTGAATTTAAGTGCTTGCTCTTTGCAGAGCATTGTGAATAAACATTGCCCTAAAACAAAGTACCCTAAAGATTACTAGAAATTATTTGAGTGAATGATGAAGCACAGGAAGAAGGGCCTTTTAAAGTGAATAAACAGTGTCAGAAAGTAGATTACCTAGCACATTTTTGGTATACTTACAGCCTTGCTATATGTTATACTAGCTTTGGAAACAGGCTACACAATGCTATGCAGGGTACTCTCTGATTCTTATATGTTGAAATTTTTAAATAGCTGTAAGATGAAATGAAGTTTCTCAAATTAGAAATATCACTGTGCCATGGTTAGATTGTCCTCACATTCTTACAGGCTTTTACAGTAGAAAGCAAGCATGATAGTTGTAAAAGATGGCTTGATCAGGATGAATTGGGGTCCCAACCTCAGCCCTTGACATGTGACCTTCAGCAAGTTACTCATAATCCTCAAGACAACTTTCTATTGAGACTAAAGTTGCAGAATAGGTATTCCATATTGACAGAAGAACTCTTCCTTACCAAGAGTTATCTATACTAGTAAACTTCATCTATAACATATGCTAGGTTGGTTAGGTATGGTATGTGATGAGCGTCCTAAATGCCTTTTAAAAATCCATATTACTATACCCATTTTGGTGTATTTGATATCCAGCTTAACTTGAAATAGGCTGTTCCCTGCTGGACAAAATGACAAACACCAGAGAATTCCTGTTGTCCTATCCAGCTTCCTTTTTGTGAAACTGATCCCAACTGAAAATATAGTGTTCACTGCCTGATTCCTCATAGGATCAGCTTGCAATTTCACTCATTATTTGACTTCTGAGATTCAGTTTACTCATCCATAAAATGAGGAGGTTGGATGATAGCTAATGTTCTTTATAGCTGTGAATTATATTTTATTAGCCTATCCTCTCAAGTCTGAGCAAGCACTGATTTTACCCAGGTGCTATTTGGTCTGAAGTTAAAAATCCTTGGCACTATTTTCATTTCACAACGTTGTTTTCTTTCTGCCAGCATGCTCATTAAATATATTCCTGAAGACTGAAAGTATGGATATATCATCCAATTCATTTCACTTAACTTTTTCTGTTCAAGTCTTACTAGCAGCTATTTCACCATGCCTAAGACCATGTAGATTACACAAAATCTCTGCAATTAATAAATAGTATTTTGAGTTGTTTAATTTGCTCAGGAATATCCTAGATATATGCTTTTATAAGAAAAAAGTAGTTACTATAAAGCTAGATTTAATACCATCATTCAGATTGACAGTTCTGGTCCCATTTTGCTATAATCTTTGTTAAAGGAAATGTTAAGTGCTAGCTTTGAGCACAATTATCCAATTTTCACTCCACCCTATAATTTCATTTGCACTTAAAAGATATTATATGGTATGTTGTATGCATAGTATAGCAGACAACAGAAAATTCATGTAATCTCAGCCCCAAATTTCTCATCAATATATGAAGAAGGCATTATTTGCAATATCAAGCTAATTGAATTGTGAGGAGTATGTCTTATAAAAATCTTCAAAGTACTACATGAGGATAGTACATATAGCTAAATTATTTTCCCTGATATGTAAGTAACATTAAGTTGGCTTAGACTTGAGTTTTTGATTCTGACACGGACTTTAAAAAAGACTACCTTATGCAATATATAATTCCCATATGTGGTTTATTACACACTTAAATTTTAAGTTATTTTGTAATTAAGATAACATATACTAAATTCCTTCTGTGATAAAGAATCAAATCACAACATGTAAAAAGTCCAAAAGGACTTTTTATAAGGAATTGTTGTGGGGGGGGCTAGGTGGCACAGTGAATAAAGCACTGGACCTGGAGACAAGAGGACCTGAGTTCAAATCTTGTCTCAGACACTTAACTAGCCATGTAACCTTGGGCAAGTCACTTAACCCCAACTGCCCTCCAAAAAGCAAAAAAAAAAAAAAAGGGGGGGGGGGAGATTTGTAATAGAGAATTTTTCAGAAACTTTTCACTCTGTCCCATTAACCTTTTCTGGATAAACTGATTAAAAATCAGAATTAGGAATTTTTACGTGCAAGAAGTTTTTCAAAATGAGCTTTTGATTTTCTTAAAGCCATATCTGTGGAATTAAATTACAATATGCATTCTGAAAATGTGAAGTTTTTAACTTTAGAATTCCCTGGGGATTCTGATGAAGATTATGCTTTTCTATCTCATTATCTGTATAGGACAAATAACTTGTCAGCCTCACAATAAAAGAGAAAACAGCATTTCTGACAGCCACAAAGAGAAAATGGTTATGTTCATGATTATTACAGCTATTTAATTACACTGATATTTGTCATTGTTGATTTTAAAGTACTGTGCAAATATTCACATCGAAACCATACATAATTGTTTCATACCATACTTGTTAAATGGTAAAGCAATTTATTGCAACCTATGAGAGATTTGAAAATTACTGGGGAAAAAAGGTATTGATCCAATATCCATATTTTAAGTTTGATTGGTGTCTTTATTTTGTAGCAATTTGAAATCATTAGAGGTCATCTATTTAATGAAATGTCTTTATCTTCAAATTACAAGGCTCAATTGAATTTTTTCTTTTTTTTCCTATAGCAGTACTAATGACATGTAGATTTTGAAACTTCTCTTCCTCACATTTCTAGTATTCTTTGTTAAATACTTGCTTAATGTCACTTGAGATTCATTATATTTTTTGTAATTTTTTTCTTCATTATCATAGAGAAAATATATTTTTAATGATTTTCAGTATTTTGGTATGGTACTGCTTACCATGTTTGTTTGTTTTTTCTTTTGTAGCCATGAAAGAAGAGAAAAGGATGGAAGATAAAATGGCCACACCCCTTCCTGTGACAAAGAAAGTCATTCCTTCAACTTCAACATCTGTTATTGGCAAACAGTCTTCTTTGCCTAGAAATATAGTCCCAAAGAAGTCTCCTTCTCTTATTAATGCTTCAGTTACTAAGCAAGCCATTAAAAATTCACCTGGAGGCTTCAAAGGTGTCATCCCCAAAAAGTCATGGTTGTCTGGCAATCTATCAGGCAGTGTCTCAAATACCAAACAGTCAGGACTGGCTTCTGCAGCATCTACTTCTAAAAAATTAAATGTTTCATCCACATTAGCTGGAGGACCTAGAAAACCAGCACCACCTTCTGCTGCTAGTCCTGCTTCTTCGTCTACTCCAGGAAAATCAGGAGCTAGTCCCTCCCAGTCACAACCCAATTCTCAAATTCGACAAAATATAAGACGATCCTTAAAGGAGATTTTGTGGAAAAGGTGGGATATTTTGTTTTTTGGGGTACATAACTTCAACTTGTACTGAATTATACTTTTACCTAATAAGGTAAAAATAATGGAGAAATATTTTTTCAGCTCCAAAATACAGTCATTTGTGTATCATGCATACTTTAATTTGCTGATAGCTTCTTGCCATGAAGCTAAATAAACTTAATATTCCATATGTTAACATTGAAATGAAGATAGAAATTTTTTGGCAGTTCGTCCTTGGAAATTCCAAGTGTAAACCAATCTAATTATGCTAAACTCAGTGTTTTATATAGTATATTTTTTGATTATTCCATCACAGAGTCAATGATAGTGATGACTTAATCATGACAGAAAATGAAGTAGGAAAAATTGCTCTGCATATTGAAAAGGAGATGTTCAACTTATTTCAAGTTACAGATAATCGGTACAAGAGTAAATATCGCAGCATCATGTTTAATCTCAAGGATCCAAAAAATCAGGTTTGTGTGCTCCTTAACTATTGGGATATGTTCAGTCATTTTTCAGTCATGCCCAACTCTTCATGATCCCATTTGAGGTTTTTTCTGGCAGAGATATTGGAGTGGCTTGCCATTTTCTTATCCAGCTCATTTTACAGATGAGGAAACTGAGGAAAACAGGGTTAAGTGACTTACCAGGGTCACACAGCTAATAAATGTCTGTGGCCTAATATGAACTCATGAAGATGAGTCTCCTGACTCCAGGCCAGGAACTCTACCCACCATGCCATCTAGCTGCCCTACCTATTGGAATAACACTGAAGCAAAAATAAGCATTGATTTTTTGTGGTATTTTAGCTGAAGTAGTAGTAAGATAACTTTCATAGCCCTCAAAAAACCACTAAGTGCCTAATAGATGCTAAGAATAAAAAATTGAAAAAGTACACTACTGCTTTCAGGTAGTTTACAAAGAACAGTACAGTACCTCTGCACAGATAACTAGGGTGCAAGATAGTGTGTGACAGGGCCAAAGGAGGCAACACTTTCTTCAAAGCATATAAGAAAATATTTCAGAGATGTATTGGTACTTAAATTGGGCCTCAATGAAGAAAAGAATTTCAGCAGGCATAGATGTAGAAATACCGAAGTTTTAGACACAGAGAACTATACAACCATGAGTCTGGAAATGCAGAAACAGAAGGGCAAAATAAGGTGGGGAAAATACTGCAAGTCCACTTAGGAGCATGGAATACATGAAATAAGGTCGTGTGAAATTAGGTTAGAAAGGCTCCTTGGAACTAAATTGTAGAGAATCTTAAATGCTAGGGCTAATCAATTGGTATTTTAAACCATAGCAAACAAGCAACCATTGAAAGATTTTTATTTTTTATTTTTATTTTTATTTTTTTTTTTGCTTTTTGGAGGGCAATTGGGATTAAATAACTTGCCCAAGGTCACATGGCTAGGTTTTTATTTGTGTGTTAAGTGTCTGAGGTCGGATCCGAACTCAGGTCCTTCTGACTCCAGGGCCGACGCTCTACTCACTGCGCCACCTAGCCGCCCCATTGAAAGATTTTTAATGAGAATAACATGGTTTGATTAAGGCATGTTGATTAATCTGGCAGCTTTATGAAAGATGAATTGGCAAGATGAGAGATAGGAAACAGTGTAAAAAGAAGCTATTACAATAACCTAGACAAGTGGATGGTGGTGGTATTGAGTGTCTTAACCAGGTGATGATAAGAGAGTAGATGGGATAGACAGAATGATGTAGGAGTAACAAGATTTGGCAGCTGACTTAACAGGAGAGAGGGATTAGACAGAGTCAGAATTTAACTTGATTGAGATAGTATTATCAAGTGTGAGATAAAGAAATTTGTAGGAGGTCAGAAAGAGAGAGATTAGGGGCATATAATGTATGTTTCTGAATGATTTGTATAGAGATGTGGGAATAAATGAAGTATAAAATAGCATGAGAGAAGAGGACCAATGACAACTTTTGCAGTAACAGCTGCCCTTGGAAGCAACAGGAATTCTATAAATCAGTGAAAGAGGCCGGAAAGAAACAGGCCACTAAAAAATTTAACAAGAAAGCAAATACTTATAAAATTTCTGCAGTAAGTGTAACAGTGGTAGCTGTTTGTTGTGTTACACAAAAGAAGTATATCGGTGTTGCTCCTGTTCAGAACTTTACAGCCTAGTTGGATTTGTTTTATCTGTAAAATAATTGACAAAACATTTCAACACCTTTTCGTTCCCATTGCTAATGTAGTTCAGGTAATTTACTACATCATGCAATGGATATCATTTTAGCATCATCAGTTTTTCTGATATTAGATTTTCTCTGTCTAAATCATCCTTTACAGTAGTCAAATTCATCTTTCTAGAGGACCACCATAATTAGATCAGAAATTTTTTTTCAGAAATACTTTCAGAAATTTTTTTTCAGAAATATTTAATCTAACATTCAACTCCTTCTTTGCCTTGACCCCCACTATTGAACCCTACATCCTAGCTAACCCAAGCATACATATACCTTTCCACTTTGATGTTATTCTCCCCTATTTTCACAAAACATTAATCAATATCTTATCTCTCCTTTTAATACCCATAATAATATGTGCTATTTTTAACTTGCTACCTTCTTTGATCATCCCTACCTGAACGAATCTATTAACTTTGTCCAGGTTAGGACATATTTTCCTTTGGGCATCATTTGTTTTAGGATTTTCTTGAAGGCAGAAATCATATTCTGTCTTAGTATCAGTTTGTACATTACTTTGAACCTACTACCTCACATATTTGATTAATTATACGACATTTCTTTATAGGGACTTTTCCATCGGGTTCTTCGTGAAGAAATATCTCTGGCAAAACTTGTGAGAATGAAACCTGAAGAACTTGTATCTAAAGAATTGTCGATGTGGAAAGAGAAGCCAACAAAATCTGTAAGTATGAATTTACAATTTTAAAACTAATACTAGATATTTAACCATTTTGTGTGAGAGTGTAATGTAATATATTTAAAATATTACTTTATTCTGTAACTGATGAAAGTTTTTTGGTGCCATAATGGAAAGTATACTGAACTTAAAGTCAAAATACGCACATTTGAATATTGCCTCTGCTACTTAATTAATTATGTATCTTTTGGCAAGTTATTTAGCTTAAGATCCAGTTTCTTCATTTAAAAGGAGAAAGGGGATTGTCATAATACTTATTCCCTACCTTTACGGTTGTTGCAAGGATTAAATTAAGTAATATAATTTAAAGTTCATTATGAACAATTTTTTAATGTAATTTTTCTTTTAGATGATAGAATCCAGAAATAAATTACAGACTGAAAGCAAGAAGTCTGCTATGAAACAGGAAGCCATACCAGATATGGAAGATTCTCCACCAGTGTCAGACTCAGATGTAAGTGTACCAAGTCTTGTCTTATATTTAAAGAATTAACAATTTCACTAATATGGGTAATTAGAAATCCCTTCATACTTAAGAAGACAACATTCATGAGTGCTCTAGCTGAAAGCATTCATCACCTGGTGTATGTGTAAATTATTATTGAGTATTAAGGCAGGATTCCTTCCAGATGGTGATATTATAATAACAACAACAATAATAAAAATAAGCATCGATATAACACTTTAAGGTTTCTAAAGCACTTTAAAGGTACCTCATTTGATCCTTACCAACAACTCTTGGGGACAGGTGTTATTAATCTCTGTTTTATACATGAAGAAGCTAAAACAGACAGAAGTTAAATAAATTGTGCATTATCACACATCTAGGAAGTGTGATGGTCTTCCTGACTTCAGGTCCAGAATGCTGTCTACTGCACCACCTAGGAACTATGCACTGCACTGCCTCCTATTGGATAAAGTTCTAGATTTTCATATTTAAGCATATAAGAATGGGTCTATTTTTATTTCTGTTGTTATTTTTTTAGGAACAAGAATTAGCACGAGCTGTGCCTGAAAAAAGTAGTGCTCCTCTTCTTGATGTTTTTAGTAGTATGTTAAAAGATACAACAAGTCAACATCGGGCTCATCTTTTTGATTTGAATTGCAAAATTTGTACAGGTAAATAAAATTTGGTGATTGGCTTAAACATGTATGTAAAATTTTGTTGGAACTACTTTTTCTACTTCTTTAAAAAAACAGTGTTATAGACAAAAATTATTTCACTTGGTTTGCATTTTCAGTACATATCAAAAATTAAAGTCTTTCTTTAATTTTTCAGGTCAGGTCTCATCATCTGAAGATGAACCAGCTTCAAAGAAACCAAAATTGTCAGCTTCTGTTAAAAAGGTGGAATCAAAATCAAAATTTGACAGCTCTGGTTCTGGGTCTATTTCTAGTCCTGCTGATGAAGTGATATCTGAAACCATAGCTGAAAGTACTTCTGAACCAGAAATTGAAAGTATTACTCAAATGAATTTAGAAAGAAATTATTTTCCTGTACCACTGGGGCCTGGTAATAATGCAGAACCATCATCAATGGAAGAAAGTTCATTATACCCAATCTCCTGCTCTGCTGGGGTTGTCACTACTGTAACTGTATCTGGCAGGGATCCTAGAACAGCACTAAACAGTTCAGCTGCTATCAATACCTCAGCCACACGTCCTATCTCTGGCCCTCTGACTGACAAACTTTTGACTGGAGAAACAAAACAAGAAATGCTAAAACCTGTTTTGACACCCACAGCAGTACCAAAATCTATATTGGCCAAGCCATCATCTTTGCCAGACACAAGATACTTACCAGTTCCTCCATCACCAAACATCAAGTATGTACTTTAGATATAATCTCAAGTAATTAGTATTCTCAAATATTTGGTTTATACACCCATGCTTTATTTCTAGATTTTAAGATTGGCTTAGTAGATTAAATGAAAAACTAGGAATTTGATAGCGTAAAGTTTTGATGCTTATGCAGTTTGTTTTGTTGTGTTTTTTTTTTTAACCTAAGTATAGAATGTAAAGGTGTAGTTAGAGAATGATTTATGTGGAAAAAAGACATTTCACACTGAATCTGTAAAATGACAACTTAATTTCAAAAAATCTCTTGCAGTCAGGTTTCATTCATAGAAGTATAATGTCTAGGGCCTTGCACCTTGTATTGAATGGACAGTGTGTATTTTGAGGGCTGTAGTTTTTAAAGGGCTATTGACAAACTAGAACAGCCAAAAAGCTGGATGACTTTATGAGGCAATCAGGGTAGCCTTCAATGCCAGATGGGGTGGCTTAAACCTGTAATTCCTACTGCTAGGATAGGTTGAAACTTTTGGAAAGATGAGGCTTTTGGATAGGTTGAAGTACCATAGAGCTAACCACACTAAATTCAATGCCAATATGATTAGCTTCCAGGAGCAGGAAAACACCAGGCTGTTTAAGGATGGGTGAACTGACATGGAGCTGGTGAAAGTACCTGTGTTGATACCTAGTGTGATCTCTTTTATAATTGACCACCGTACATCCAGTCCACTCCACTGGAGCTATTCTCTAAAAAAAGAAATTTTTGAAGACACTTGGATGTTTAACTTAGAAAATAAGAGTGAGAATGATAGTTTTTAGATATTTGAAGCACTATTATATGGAACGATTAGATTGATTTTTGTGTAGCTGTGAAGGGCAGAATTAGGACCAAGGGTTGGAGGTTCTAGAGGGGCACATTTCAATTTAATAGAAGGAAAGTTTTGAAAAATTAGCTTTTATAAAGTCAAATCCCTTGCCTTTAAAGTTAATGAGTTTCCATTCAATGAGAGTATTTGATCAGACTTGAATAACTGCTTGTCAAAATTCTTATAGATAGGATTCCTAGATTGTGTAAGAGGTTGAGCCAGAAGATCTTTTGCGTGCCTTAAACTCAGACTCTGATTCTGTACATTCTTTAAAATTTAATGTAATTTTATTAGAAATTGGAACTGAAAAATAGAGTATGTTTAATATAGTAAGGCTAAAGTATATTCATGCCTAGACTGCAACATGCAAGTTAGATTTTTTTATTTTTATCTTGAAAATCAAATAAGCCAGGGAGATGTATTGATTGAGATGTTTTTTATGGTTTTGTTTTGCAGTATTCCAGAGTCGAGATCCCCTCAAGAAGGAGATACTTCCCTCTTTCTCTCTCGTCTCAGCACCATTTGGAAAGGATTTATTAACATGCAAAGTGTAGCCAAGTTTGTCACTAAGGCATATCCTGTGTCTGGGTGTTTTGATTATCTCAGTGAGGTTAGAAAAGACTGCATGCTTATTTCTTTTTTGTTAAAACAGTGTTCCTATTACTTGTTCATACTGATTGTATAAACAACCCACACTCGTGGCTGAATAAAATGTAACATAAATTCTTTAGTACCTCTAAAGACCCATGATTTTATTGCTATGGGTATTCCCTCTATCGATACAGATCATAATCTTTTTTATTTCATTTGCTGTGGTCACAATGGTCTCTTTATATGGCACCTTTTTGGTAATAAGCCTATCCATTTTAACTTGTCTGGTCACAATTCTCTTAATGGTGTGGTAGGACCTACCAGCGTTTTGCTGGAATGCCTTTTGAATTCTCAGGGTCATATCCATATCACATCAAAGCATTTCAGTAGGTTACCTGGGATGTTCTATAAGATCAAATTTAGAGGTGTTACTAATATAAGCAAGGAAGTAAAATGAAGTAAAAATAATTTCATTCGCAAGTTAAGAATTTGGTCACTAGAACTGTCCATCTTCATTAAAGACGAAATTATATTTACTCCTATTTAGTCAATTTAGTAGGTGTTTATATACCTGCTGTATGCCATTTTTAGGTACTGTGTATCTAGTGGCAAATTCTTCATTTTATTATTCAGTCAGAAGGTATTAACGTTTATGTCTCTTGCATGGAGCAAAGTTTTAAGTCAGTCTTTACTCTGCCTTAACATTGAATAGTGATAGTTACATTTAAGAATTAAAGTACTGACTACTTTTTTTGTATTTCTGTTTTAACTTCACTTAATTTTTCAAAATGCTTCTCATTTAGGACCTGCCAGATACAATTCACATTGGTGGAAGGATCTCACCCAAGACTGTTTGGGATTATGTTGGCAAACTCAAATCTTCTGTATCAAAGGTATTCACTTGAAATCCATTCTATGTAGCAGTAGCAAAAATAGTATTTGTTAAACATGTACATTTTTTCCCTCTGATTTTGTTCATGTTTTGGGACCTCCCAGAGACTTTCATGTCTCTTTTCAAGTCAGTCTTTTTAAAAGTAGCCTTTTAAAGAAAATTAGTTATTTGTATATGTTAAATGGCTTAATTGTTTTGTAGGGCATAGTGAAGTCATTATCAGCTCTAGTGTGTTAATAATATATAAGGTGTTTCTCTCCACCCCCCTTCCCTACGGGAACAATTTTAGTATTCTTACTTAGTGAAATGTAAGGACAACATAATTTTACAAATCAAAATCTGGGAATTGGTGATTTCCATTTTATATAGCACTTTTTAAAGTGTAAAAATATTCAACTATACACTTCCTTTCCAATTTTTCTAGAGTAGCACTAGATCAATATTTTTTCCCTTATACTTTTTACATTACAGGAGCTTTGTTTGATTCGTTTTCATCCTGCAACAGAAGAAGAAGAAGTTGCCTATATTTCTCTCTACTCCTATTTTAGCAGCCGTGGCCGTTTTGGGGTGGTAGCTAATAACAACAGGCACATCAAGGATCTCTACTTGATTCCACTGAGTGCTAAGGATCCCATTCCATCAAAACTCTTGCCCTTTGAGGGACCAGGTAAGCACAGAATTTCTGGGTGGCTAATAGGTACACTTAACAGCTCAAGAATTCCCCTACTCATTATTAATAAGCTTGTGAGAAGGTAACATTTAAAGTCCTCTAAAGAATAGTCCTCTAAAATTACTTTTAAGAAAAAGAATGAGAAAAAAAGTCCATTGAGAAGCTTAAAATGAAGTAACATATAAAGCATTAAAACTAAACACAAAGTACTTAGTTTTCCACCAGTAGCCACATCTTTATCATTAGCTTAAATAATGCTAGGAAAATGGTTAGAAAACAAATTAAAACAAAAAATAAAACAATCTTACCTGCATACTTTATGTCATCAAGTCAGTGGAAAAAATCAAGCTTTTGCAGACATGAGAGCCAGTGGAACTACTGAAGAAGAAAGGTAATGTGTTATATTAGTTTGTAGCTTGTTGCGTCACTCACTCTATATAGAACCTACCTTTTTTCCTTGATACATTTGATTCAGGAATGAGCAAACTCCACAGTCTTTTTCAAAACCCCTTGAGGTAAGTTCTTTCAAAATATTATCTATTTCCTAGAAATTCATTCCTGGCAAAAAACATTGGAATATCCAAAACAGCTTACAAATCCTGTCAATTACTTCTCAGTTGTTTTTCTCTAATAGTTTTTATCCTGTTAGACTAGTTGGAGTTTGCTCATCCCTTACAGGAATGTGAACCTGTGGAGGATTATTTGTGAATTAATCTCTGAACAATTTTTCAAGGGGTATTGGAAAAGATACACATTAATTCCCTATACACAACTTGATTTCCTCAAACACCAAATAGTTAAAGAAAGTAAAATTAGGAAGATAGTTAACTAAGTAAAAGAAGGCTAAATTAAGGTCATGGCATATTACATAGAGAAGGCTCATATACTAAGAGAGTTAGAAGGGTCCTTAGAGTTGGTGAGAATCATTATATAAATTGTTAAGCCATCTGGAAATACATACACATTAAATATTTTCAGATGATTTTGTTTTTGGAAAAGGAGTGCCTAAAATTTTTTCTGAATTCTTAATTGCTGGTACCAAAAGTATATTACTACCATCCAAGTCAGCATTACAACCCAACCTACTATTGGCCCTTAGCAACTTTTCCAGTCCCATGTCCAGTGCGTACCCTTCTATTTTTCCTGATTTCACATCCTCACTTTTTCTGGAAACCCTTAAAAAAGGCCAGTAAAATGAATCCCATTACTATCCCCATTCAGTCATTGGTGGCAATAAAAATTCATCACTGCAGTGCTTTTGAGAGATGTTCTGACCCTGCACTGTGAAAACTGTAGGTAATAGGACTGCAGAAGAGAAACGGTATTGTATAATCTAATCAGTTTCCCTGTTTCTGAGTTCCAAGATTCTCAGTTCATCACTGGAGAACAGATCAGAGATACCAAAAACAGAAACTTGTGTGCCCTCATTCTTACTTCATTGGTTGGGATTGTTTTTTTCTTATTTGGGAGCCATGTCCAAATATGAGTTATTTGTATGATTGTGTCCAGGGATAAGTACTTACAGCTAGTAGTTAGTGTTTACATATTTCTAAAGACTCACCCAAATGCTGTGATTCTTTAAGTAAAATATATTTTAAAAGCAAAACACTTGGCAACTTCATCTCTGATAATATAAGGAGAAGAAATGCCATCTGATTGGTGAGTCAGAACCTGTGCTTCAGGTTCCCAGAGTCTGATTCTAATGAAGAATGCTGGCTTTCCCGCTAGCCCATAGAAAGGAAAATGCCTGCTTTCCAGTCCTGAAGTATGAAGAACAAGAAGCTGAGGGCTCAATTACCAGCCATCTTTGAAGAACCTCTGGTCAGTCAGTAGGCTAGAGACAGCTTTCTTTAAATGGAATAGAGTTTAATTTGTAAGTTTCTTGCTTCCCTTAGTCTAGATATTTTTGCATATAATTAAGGTGTGCTCAAAATGTGAAAAAGGAAAATCTCATATATTTTTTTGAAAAAGCATCTTTGGGAGATAATAGGTTTTTGGTAAAGTTGCTGAACCTTGTATTTTCCAAAATTTTATATTTTTTTTAACCAAGCATTGACTATAGATTCCCATATATATTATTCACAGAATAAGTGTGTCTACAAACATGAGTGTTTTTATTTTCTTCTAACATGGAACAAAGAATTTTGTATCTGTAATCCTATATGAAATTAATTGAATCATTTTAAGATACTGATAGAAAATTCTTAATTTTTTTTTCTCTTTCTGAGTGTTTGGAGGTCATCTTTTTCCCCTATCAGTTTTTGAGACCTAAGCTTTATGTGGGAGTGTTTTTAGCACTATTGACCAGAAAAGCTGAAACTAGAGGAAGCTTCTAAAAATTGAGGTTGTGAAAACTAACTAAAATAATGTTCATATATTTAAACTCACACTCACACACCACCACCACCCCCAGCTACCTTTTTTATTTTATTATTTTGCCTTTTGGAGGGGGAAGGCAGGGCAGTTAGAGTTAAGCGATTTGCCCAAGGTCACAAGGCTAGGTTTTGTGTTAAGTGTCTGAGGCTGCATTTGAACTCAGGTCCTCCTGTCTCCAGGGCTGGTGCTCTATTCACTCTGCCACCTAGCCGCCCCTTTTTGTTTTAATTCTTAAAAATTAAGTTTGCCGGTTTACTTGCCTTCACTCTCACCCCTTTTTGAACTAAACCTATGACTTATATAGGTAGCTCCCAGTGAGGAAACTTTCTCTATCAATATAGACTGCCAACTGCTCTGCAACATGTCATTTTAAAGAGTTGCATAAGACAATAAGAGATGGTGATTTGCCCAGCCATTACGTGTCATAGGCTAGACTTAAACACAGATCATTCTGATGCTGAAGCTAGTTTTCTATCTACTACATTATGTCACCTCATTAGCAGTATACACATAAGTTTTATATATTAGCTTTATGCCTTTTATCCCAGGCCCAGCTCTGTTTGCTATACCTAGTACTTAACCACATTGTATCTGAATTTAGGATTATATAGAACTGATAGCACTCGTCTTACCAGAATAACAAATAGAATTTTTCTAGTATTTTGTTTGATGAACCCTTTTTTGAGAATATTATTGGTGACAGCTTGTAGAGGGGGTTCACCTCTTACAGAAAAACTACAGATACTTCTAAAGTACTTTATCTTCGGAATATATTCTCTTTTTTTTACTTTATATATCAAAGAAATAACATTTAAATGAAAGTACAGAAATTTAACTTTTTTTTTATCAAAGGCTACATTTAGTCCCTTTAAAAATGTGTTTCTATTCTGTGGTGTTGTAAAATTTATTTAAAGATGGCTTAATAGAATATAGTCTCAGGAGATAGTTTAAAAAATATATTCTCCAGAAATGTATCCTTTATTTAAAAAAAAAAAGTAACTCAAGTGAATTGGTAACTGAGTAAAATTTTCCTTAATACTTTCTAATCCTCACTTTCTCCAGCAAGTTCCCATGATTTCCATTTCAAACATAGGCACTAGTAATAAGCATAAGTTCCCTCTTCAGCAGAGTACCCTGGAAGCCAAGCAGTTACAAATCAATGAACCAGAGGATCTGGTTCTCAAATTGGTGCTTATTTCCATGACTTTTTAAATACAAATGCAGCATCACCTTGACAGAAATAGACTTATAACTAGCTTTTGGAAAATTTGAAAAACAGCTTAACCATATTCTTAATCAGATGATTATGTTCTACAGAATTGGTCAAAGTATATAGTAAAGTGCACGTTTTAATAAATGAAATTATCTTAAAATTTGCCCATATTTGAGCAATGTTCCTTGAATGGCACACTGTTGCACTGATTCATTTTCTACAGTTTTAAGCTTCATTTTAATCCAGTTTGACCTGAAATTGGAAAGGACACACTAGTTTAGCACAGTATGCCAAACCATTACGTTGGTACTTCTCAATGTACAATGATAATGAGGCAGTATAATGATTTAGGTTTTTAATTCAAAATATCAAAAGCTACATTTTTTTCCATGTTTTGCCTCTGACTTCTTGATGGGTAAGATGTGGTTAATGGGTAGATCCTTCATCTAAATTAGTGTAGATACTGTGTGTGTGTGCGTGTGTGTGTGTGTGTGTGTGTGTGTGTGTGTGTGTTCACCCTTCATTGTATTCTGACATCAGCTAAAAGATTCTGTGAGTGAAATTTTTTTCAGGTAAGCAACCTTTTTCAGGTCTTATGTATATGTATTAATCTGTTTGCACAAAGATTGTAACCAGACTTTTCAAATAGCATTGAATGGAATTTATTGCTCTTTCTCCCTCTTCAAAATCAATAAAAATATTTTATGGAAAGTGGTCACTGTCTCCTTAAATTTACATAAATAAGGCCATATATTCATGGCCTTACAATCAACAGAGTTTCTTGTCTCACACTCAGACTTTTTATAAGCAACAAAAATTACTTTTCATATTAGCACACCATAGTTCTCAGAGTATAGAAGATGATAAATTGAGATTAAGCACACTTGGAGGCACGTAGGCATTGGACTTCGGCATTCTGTTGGACTGACATCTGAATGAAGACCATGACTTCTGTACTTTACCTGAACAGCACAATGGGTCACATTGATTCCTTACATATCTGGGACTTAAGAACTAAAAGTGGCTGGAGGGAGGAGAGGAGACATTTTCCACTGTCTATTTTGCTGTTTCCCTTTACATGTCATACTTGATATTGCATATAACTTTCCCAAACAATTTCTGTTTTAGCAGGTGCAAATATTTTGTTTTGATGGGGTTCAAAATCATGAGTAGCATAGTAGCCAATTATCCAGTTAGACTTTGGGAGGATGGGGGCAGAGGGACAGAAAAAAGAAATTTTCATATCATTGTGATCACTTTAAATGAAGGAGAGTTAGTTATAAACGTATAAGTCATTTTAATAGAATTAAATGCACAATCTTGTCCTTTGTAAGTATTTAGAACATGTAGTAAGGGTTTCTTTAGAAACTCAGTGGTTTCCCTTATCCACTTGCATTACACCTCTCAATAAGAATTATGCCTGTTTCTTTGCTATAAAGGCCTGGTACTCACCTTCACTTTAACTAATGAAATTAATCCATCCATGGCTTTGACATAATACCTGTGTTCAGATTAATACTCCCCTAGATCAAACACCCTCAATTTTCTTATTCTATAGAAATTTAGTTTTTAAAATTGCTTGTTGTCTTAAACTAGAAACACCTTCAATGCTAACCTAAGTGAAACATACATTAAATCTAAAATGAAAAGATCAATACACATGACACATGAGTATTGGCCCTCTGATTTTCAAGGGTTATAATAAGTAGGTGGGAAATAATAGAACTGCCCAGTGTCATTCCAAAAGCCTTTTCAAATCTTTTGTCCAGAAATAAGGAGTGTTACTTTTTAGCTACAAGTAGTTTGGGACAATTCTTCCCACTCAGTACCTTCATTTCACCTACTTTTTGAATAGTTAACTTCATGACAATCCTCAAAAGGGAGGTGGGTAAGTAGTAGTCCTCATTTATATATGAGAAAGCAAGTTTGGATTTTAGAAATCCAAAAGGGGACATCACTCACGTGGGACTGTACAAACTAAAGTTTTGGTTCCCCAGTCCTGGAATTTTAGATTTCATCTTTTAAAAATCAGAATGTTAAAACTTTTCTACCCGACTTCTGCAACCTTTCAAATAGTTTGACAAATAGTAATGCATAAGGGTAATGAGGGTGAGTGGAAAAGGGTTACTAGAATTCAGTAAGGAAAGTTGCCTAGCTAAATTAATTAAAGCCAAAATGAAACTTTCAGTTATTTGCTGTATCTTAAAGGCTAAATCAATAATAATTTGGAAAATTCTTTTTCACATCTGTTTGATCAGTTTGAAAATTTATTGTTTTTCTGAGTAGAACAAAAGACTTGCATTAAAAACTTTTAGTGTAGATAATGACTCAGCTGTGTTTAGAGCATTTCATTTGCCTGAGCCAAAATTATGAGGAAAAAAATGTTGAAGATGATCTCTTCCTATTTAGATCTTCAGTTTCTAGAACTAGTAACTAGGTTGTAACTTTTCAGAATTTTACATTTGGATAACATTAATAGTAGGGAAAAACTAGGGGATGCTCTGTATCTCCAAACTATTGCAGGAAATATAATTTAAGACTTAAAAAGTTTTGTTGTAATAAGTGAAAACTTTTTGAAGTATTCTTTCAAAAGTTCAGTAAGTCTTGGAGGCATCTCATCAAGTTTTAAGTTAAACACGTGTAAATTGTATTTGAACAAATGACCACATTTCAAGAGATTTAGATCACAGCTATACTTAAATCTAGCATTAGATGAATCAAAGCATCATCTATACATCGAAAACAGTTGAACACTAGTGTGAAGGTTTGTAATAGCTACTCACACATTTAAGAACAGGTGACAGGTCATAAAAATTTTTAGTTACAAGTTAAAATAGACAATAGCTTTTAGGTACAGCTTTTTTATTATTCTTAAAGTAATTTAGGAACTAATCAAGTCATTCAATAGTATTACTCAACTATTATAGTTCTGGTAGGATGAGGATTCAAACTAATTGGGAATGGGTAACCAGGTTACGTTAAATTATTTGGTGTTTGACCAAATGTTAATCTACAGAAAAATTTAGATTAAACAACTCTATTAATAATATATGGGGGTGTTATTACATCTAAGATAGAGCTGTTGATCTGCTAAGTCTCTCTAGTTCAGCTGTTGGGAGCCAAAGAGGCCTTGATCCGGGACTCAGATAAAGATCTCACTATGTTCCCTATAGAAGGCTGGTCAAGATGCATCTTTGTTAAGCTTGCTCCTTGGGTCTTTTGATATGGGTTACACTTAAGGATGTTGTTTGAGTGCTGAGACCAATAGGCTCTGCCCCAAGACTTTAGTTGTTCAAAACCCAAATATTTGAATTCTTAGGTGGTCAGTTCCTATGCAGATGTACTTGATGATGTGGCTTTGGTTTCTGGCCTTGAAGCCAGCTCTCAAGAGCATCCTTTGTAATGTGACTGCATATGAAAGAAGTTAATTGACTTTTCCTAAGACTTTCTGGCACCTAGAGAACAAAAGCCTTACTGCCATGCTACTTCCAGGATATGACAGACTTAAGATAATGATAAGAATACTTGAGTTCCCTTCCTTTGTCTTATTACTCTATAAAAACCTTGTCCTAAGGATAAATAAATGGAGTTCATCATTCTTGAACTTCCCACGTGGCCTGGTCATTTCTCATTCATGTCTCCGAATCATGCTAAGTGCTGATTACTGAGCAGCCTGGGACATTCAGCATACTACTGAATTTTGTTTTGCCCAGCTTACTGTGAAGGACACATCTAGGGATACACTTTGGATCTCTGTGCTACCTGAAAACTACTTATCTTGTCCTAGTCTTAAGTAAAGTATTTGAGAGCAACATTTACCTGTAATGTTTTCAATTAGACGTATTCTTGTTTTATGTATAGTGAGTGCCCACATAATTATAATTTGATTATTTTATGAATACAGGATTTTCCAATAAGCATTAGAATATGGAAGTATAGAAAACTTCCAACTTCCCCACAGGAGACTTGAAGGACAATTTGCTCTCTACCCATTGTGTATTAACTTTAGTTCCTTAGAAAGTGGGGAAATACAGTACTAGGCTAAAACAAATTTCTCAGTATTATATATTAAACATTTTTTAAATGTCAAATTTTGACAGTACTAGTGTTTAAAAAAATTAAGGCAAAACACACAACCCTCAGTTCTTCGTGTCTTAGCTAAAAATAAAATGTTTAATGATGTTGCAAAATACATAACCGAATTTTACCCAAAAGTAAATGCACAGTATGTAGGATATAATATTTGGTAAGCAGAGTCTGATTCTCTAGTGTGTCATATATGTTTTTCCTTATCCTTTCATCTATATTCCACTCCTTTGACAAATCTGTGAAACTTTTAAAACTTCCACTAAAGAGTATGTAGAGGAACATTTCAAAGGTTTTTGTCTATTACTGCACTGAAAAATTCTGGTGAAGAATTACAGGGGTAAAATTAAAATGGCTAAAATTAGGTGTCCTATGTGTTATAAATTTTAGCTAATTATCCAGGAAAAGAGGTTTTATATGCATAGGATGCCATTTAGATGAGAGAAATAATTTGTTGGTTGATCTATGATGATGATGCCACAGACCAGTAGGCATTCCTTTTTGAGGGTTCCTCACCCCCATTCATTATAAAGGGGATTATTTGCCAATCCAACCATGTTTTTCCCTCTTATGAAACATTTGAGAGTTATTTGGGTTTAAGGAGCATTCAGAATCCATTAGAGAATGTTCCATCTGTCAGCATTACTAAGATCATTGATCCATATTGGATTCAGATTCACCACCTTGATTTCATTACCATTTTCTAAGATAACCAGCAAAAGACTAAGACAATTATTATTTTTTTATGAAATTACAAAATGCAGTCTGAAAAGCACAAAATTAAGAATATTTCTTTGAACATCTGAAAAAAATACTGAGTTCAAGAAATATACACTTCTACCTCACTATTATATCATGTTTTCTATACATATTTATCTAATTGGCTATCAGTGTAAACATACTAAGGAGTTAAAACTATTGTTTACTGCTAGAACAAATCATTTGTTCCTATTTTTCTAGCATTGCCCAATTTTTTAAATGCTTAAAGATTGTTGAAGACAAATGGAAAACTTTTCACAGTAAATTTTTAATATGTATATCTTAAGTTATAAGTACTTTATACTTTATTAACCAAGTAAGCTAATATATGTAAAATGCCTTGCAAATTTTAAAGTACTATGTACATGGTAGCTATTATTGCTATGCCCTGCTTTAGAAAATAAATTCACAATACAGATGTATAGTTTCAAGAAAGTTACTCTATATTGGAAGAAACTTTCCCTTTGGTTAATGAATAGATGCCATACGGCTGATTGAGAAGACATTGTGTTTTTTAAAATAGAAATCACTTTTACTTTTTAGATACTTGTATCAATGTTGTTTTGTTTTTTTTTAAATATCAAGAGCATGACAAAGCATGAATTTAAGAAGACACTTGAGTATTGGAAATGTTCTGTGGTTATGACTTTTTAATTACCCTAATATGAATTGTTAACCTTTTGAGGCTTGTGATGACTAGTGACTAATTTTTTTTTGTCAGTGTTAAACAATAAAAAGAGTGCTTTATAATTTAAAATTAAAGAACTTTTCATGTGCCCACTAATAGTTTGTAGGTGGAAATTCTACTAAGGCTCTCTAGAAGAAGATATTATTGTTAAAAGATAAAACTTATTTTCCTGCATTCTAAAACATGTACTTCTCTCCCCTAGGTCTTGAGTCACCACGTCCAAATATAATACTGGGATTAGTAATCTGTCAAAAAGTAAAGAGACCTTCGAATGCTGGAGAGTTGGATAAGATGGAAGAAAAACGAAGTAAGCTTCAAACACAGGAAGAAATTGAGGTGTCAGTTTATCCCAAAGGAGTTACATCTTCTCAGTCTGAAAAGAAACAGTCAAAGTATCAGATCTATCCTGCAGATACTGGTGTCAGTACCACACCACCTGGGTCCCCACCACCACCACCTCCGCCACCTCCACCACCACCACCACCACCACTCCCAGATCCACCAACATCATCATCGGTATTAAAAATACTGTCATCACTTAAAACAGGAACTACAAACACAACTCCATCAGTTTCATCAGCAACTATTACAACTACAATTTCCTCCCCTGGTAACTCATCTAGTTCAAAAACAGCTTCACCCTTAGAACACATCTTACAAACTCTTTTTGGAAAGAAGAAATCGTTTGACTCAGCTGCTAAGGACTCTGAACTTACTTCAACTTTAAGCCAGGAGTCTAAGATAATTGTGGATGAAGGAGTACCAGCAACTCCTTTATTAGATCCAATTGTTCAGCAGTTTGGCAAAATGTCAAAAGATAAAACTCTAGAGGAGGAAGAGGATGATAGACCATATGATCCTGAAGAAGAATATGATCCAGAGAAAGCTTTTGAAACTCAAATTACTGAAAGTGAAAAACGGTATGACCTTGAAAAACCTTCTGAAGTATCAGAGAGGGAAGATGTGGCTTATGACCCAGAAGATGAAACTATTTTAGAAGAAGCTAAAGTTACTATTGATGACTTACCTAATAAAATGTGCACAGATAATAAAAATTCCACAGAGAGGACATCTGATTATGTGACTGATATGTCTGCTCCCTCTTCCTTAGTAGAACAACAAAAAATGCTTGAAGAATTAAATAAGCAAATAGAGGAACAGAAGAGGCAACTAGAAGAACAAGAAGAAGCACTTAGACAGCAAAGGGCTGCAGTTGGTGTTTCAATGGCTCACTTTTCAGTGTCAGATGCATTGATGTCACCACCTCCAAAATCATCTTTGACAAAGACTGAATTATTTCAACAAGAACAACAAACTGCAGAGAAGTCAGATTCATCTTCAACATCAAGTCAGTTAACTCATGCAGGAAGCCAAAGCTCAGATCTAAGACAAAGTAGGGATCCACGACAGGCTAGAAGAATAGCTACAGAAAATAATGAAAGTGAAAATTCGTTAAAGACACTACCTAGTTCCTCACATAGTGGGACACCTATGAGAGAACCTTCTGCAGCTATTAATATGAGCCAGTTGCCTATACCACCACAAGAAGAAAACGAATTTAATCCAGCTACTCAATTGGTGTATAGTAATGATAAGTGGGTTCCAAGTGAAAAAGCTATTGTTATTCTTGATCAGGATGGACAAAATGATAAGAGTGAAAATTCAGAAAATACATCCAAACATCATTTTGAAAATGCACATCCATCAGTATCAGAAGGTTCCTCTAAACCTTTACGAAAAGTTCTCCTTCCAACACCTCCCAATGCATCCTTTCAACCAAATTTCCCAGTGCAGAATGATGGGCAGAATTTTAATTCACCAACTGGAGCAAGCAGTACTTTCTCAAATACAGTTTTTACATCTCAGGAAAAATCTCTTAGTTCATCCCAATATGAAGATAGAAGAAATCCTCAGTTTGCAGAACAAAATGATTCTTCAGCTGCTCAGGATGAGGGAGAAAGAGGTTCACAACCCAAACATGATGATAACAGAGGAGTTCTTTCATTTCCTTTATCTGGACAAAAAGGCCCACCTCAATCACAGTTTCAGGGACAAAATGAACCTACATCAAGGAATTATGGAGCAACTTCAGGACCTCATGGACCCAACTTTCCAGGACCAAGGGGACCAACACCTCAGTTTTCAAAAGAAAATAATTCTAGTTCAGAGGGACAAAGAGGGCCTTCATCTACCAGGTTTGGGGGACAGAAGGCATCTATTCCTTCATTATTCTCTGGGCAACATGGACCACCTCCTTTTGGTGACACCAGAGGTCCTCCACCCTCTTATCTTGGTGGACCTAGAGGAGTGGCACCATCCCAATTTGAAGATCGTAGAGACCCCCATGGGGAAAAAAGGGAATTTCAAGATTCCCAGTATAGTGAGATGACCAACCCTCCTTCACAGTTTGAAGGGCCAGAACAATCTCAGTTTATGGGAAATAGAGCCCCAGCGCCTTTCCCATTTGGAGGACAAAGAAGACCTTTACTGTCTCAGTTTAAGGGACCCCGTGGAGGTCCTCCTCCCAGTCAGTTTGGAGGTCAAAGGGGACCACCACCTGGCCATTTTGTGGGGCCAAGGGGTCCCCATCCCAATCAGTTTGAAGGCCCCCGGGGTCCCCATCCCAATCAATTTGAAGGCCCCCGGGGTCCCCATCCCAATCAGTTTGAAGGCCCCCGGGGTCCCCATCCCAATCAGTTTGAAGGCCCCCGGGGTCCCCATCCCAACCAGTTTGAAGGTCCACGGGGTCCCCATCCCAACCAGTTTGAAGGTCCCCGGGGTCCACATCCCAACCAGTTTGAAGGTCCTCGAGGCCCAGCACCAAACTTTATGCCAGGACCAAGGGTTATTCAACCACAGCAATTTGAAGAGCAAAGAGTAAATTCACCACCAAGATTTGCAAACCAGAGGGGTCCAACACCCCTTCAGTTTGGGCCAAGGGGATCTGCCCCATTTTCAGAAAAAAGTGAACAGCCCCCTTCAAGATTTCATTTTCAAGGACAATCTCCACAGGGTATGAAACCTGCTCCAAGACCACTACTTGAACTTCCAAGCCATCCACCACAACACAGGAAGGAGAGATGGGAAGAAGCTGGTCCATCTGCTTCTTTGCCAACAAATGTATCAGGACAGGCTCCAGAATCAGACTCACAGTGGCCAGCATCTGATTTCCGAGATGGCAAAAGTCATGAATATAGAAATCAGACTTTTGAAGGGAGACAGCGAGAAAGATTTGAAGGAAGCACTAAGGAAAAGTCATCAGATGAGCCTGAAACCCAGCTCTCGGAAAATAGACAAGGTAGAGGTTTCGAGGATAGAAGAAGGGAACGAGATCATGGGAAACCCTGGGAAAGGGAGCGTGGCCGAAATTGGAGTAGGGACAGGGAAAGAGATTGGGACAGAAACAGAGATTGGGAAAGACACAGGGAAAAAGACTCTAATAGAGATTGGGACAAAAATAAAGAGAGGAATCAAAATAGGGATAAGGATAGGGAATCAGAACGCAGCAAGGAATGGGACAGAAACAGAGAGAGAAGCAGAAATAGAGATCGGGATCGTGAAAGAGACAGAGACAGGAGGCGGGATCGAGACAGATCGAGAAGCAGAGACAGAGATCGAGATCGAACAAGAGAAAGGGACAGAGATCGAGACAGGGACAGGGAAAAAGACCGAGAACGAGATAGAGGAAAAGACCGGAAAGACAGAAGTAAAAGTAAAGAGAGTATTAGGGATTCAAAGCCAGAAGAACAGAAAGAAGCTCAAAAACCAACTGAAACAGAAGGTTCATCAACTAATATTCAAACATAAATGCTTGAGAATAATTGCACCCCATGCTTATGACTTATGTGTGTGTATATATACATATTATATATATATATGTACATATATGTGGGGGGGAAAGACTATGTGGGGTTTGATTGTATATACTCAACATTGCAAAAAAATCCCTTTTAAAGCCAGCCTTACAAAATGTGTTCAAGGAAAATAGTTTTTGAAACTACTATGAAATTAGATGGGAGTGGAACCATTCTGGACTTCAACTTACTGTAATTTTGTGTACAATATGTTTTCTTACGAAATTTCACATCTTTACAATTCTGAAATGATTTTTTTTACTTAACTCTTAAAATTTCCATTTAAAGTTAATACAAAAATGGGAAAATTTTTATAAAAAGCATATTGCTTTTTTCAGATTAAAAAGTTATGTTTTCCAATAACTTGACTGTATTGTAAACTTTTAAGGGAACTTCATTGGACCTTAGGAGCCATACCTTTACTTACATCTCACATGTAGTATTTCTGCATTAAAATTTTTATAGGTTTCTTAGTATGTGCATTACAAGAGGGTCATGTATTTCTGTCCTGTGCTGATTTTACTATAGGTGGACTGCATGTATTTATGAAGTGATTGTGAAAGAACACAGTATTACTAGTTTGTAATTAATGGAGTGTTAAGAAGTACAAAGCTTATATTAATGACTATCTTTTTGATGTAAAGGATAGTGTTCAACCAGGAAACAAACTAAAAAGAAAAACATTGACCTTTCCCCCTGATTTTTCTATGTTGCCTTATAAAAATACTGTTAGAAAAGAACTTTGATTTAAAAGAAAGTAACATCTGTGTGTCCAAGTTGAAATCTGTCAAGCTTTTAAATGTCAGTTCATTGGAAAATATTTAAATTCTACAAACATAATCCAAAAAGTTAGAGAAATAAACCAATTAAGGATATTTTTAAAGCTGTTTCTTTGGTTTGAATAATCAGGAACATTTTGTTTGTAGAATAGTGCTATTTAAGCAGTTCTTCAGTAATTTCTAGGCAAAATGTCCCTAGCTTAGGACTGCTGGTATTTGTCAGTTCTACAATATGGATGGTGTATTTAAAAGTTTGCCTCTGAAAATAGAAAAATATTTGCATAAAGTTTATGAAAGTAAAAGTGATATAAGTTGAAGTACTACAAACTTAAGTGGAAAGCTTTTCACTGTGAAATACAGTATACTGCTTCTTTTCATCTATTTTCAAGTACTAAAGTGTGAAATAGAGAAAACCTTGCTAATTTATTTGACTGTACAAATACAATTTGATAATTTTTTTTTATATTTTCATAAACTACTTTTGCAAATATAAATGAGAAAATATTATCATTTGCTTCTTGGAGTCTATTACTACACTATACATCACTACAGATTTTACAGTTTATATAGGCACAAATTTTTAAGTTCTGAAGCCATCAGCAACTTAGTAATTTGGATGATTTGTATTATAAACCAAGAGTTAGAATGTTAAATTACATATAGGTGTAAAGCTCAAACATCTAATATGATGTAAGTTTTTTTAAAAAAAACTAAAATGTTTCTAATTTAAATACACAAATGTAAAAAAAAATCAAGTGTGTTTGTTTAGGTTTACTTGATAGAAATTCTGTAAATTGTATTTTATATTGCAAAATATATCACTGTACATTAAAACATGGAACTTCATAGGTTTTTGTTACTGTAAGTAGAATAAACATCTACAAAATGTTTATGAATCCGTTATTACCTGATCTCTACCACTTTTTCTAGAAAAAAAATTTGCAGTAGAATATAGTAACTTATTGAATCTTATTTTATGGGCACCTTTCATAAGTTTAAGCTTAGAATAGTGCTTCAGAATACAAATTAACTTGAATATAATCATAATTAAAATTTTGGTGTATAAAATTAACTTATACAACAAAAAGTTTTAACTAGAATTCAACTAATCAGAACTTTCACCCATAATAGGCTAAAATTTACTCCATTGTTTAAAGTGCAAATAAAGGAGAGTACAAGCTCACCTCATCAATCTGTATAATTAAATAATTATATATATAATCCTGGAAAAAGCATAGGATAGTGAAAAGAACACTCACTTTGGAATTAGAGGACTTGTCTGGTTTCCTGTTGTTATTAAACATGTCACTTAGCCCTCCTCCTGGGCCTCACTTTGCACATCTGTATTAGGGGGTCCCTTCTACAACTAAGAGCTAGAATTTAATGGTATGGTTTATACCCATACTTCCCAGCCCCAAACACATTCACGAAATCCTTGAGAATTAAAGAAAACATAAATTCAGCATTATAGGCTTTTTATAATGGGAAAATGTACTAGTAGAGTCTAAGCAGACTTTGAAAAATAGCATTGTATTCCACAATCTTTTGCTTGGTGGAGAGGATCATACATCTAGAGCTGGAAGGGAACTCAAGAGGCCATCTTGTCTAAATTCATTTGATAATGAAGCATGCTAGTTTCTATGGGATGTAAAAGTAGGCCGTATTAATAACATAGCAGTTTAAAGTTGGCAAAGCATTTTATTCAAGTAATTTTTGATCCTCACAACAACCCTGTGAGGTAGGTGCTGTTATCTCTATTTTACAGATGAGAAAACGTGATGACTTGCTTATGTTGGCATCCAGTAAGGGAGGTAGGCTTAGCTATCTATGTAGTCCCAACCTCGGTAGCTTAAATTTTAGTAGAGAAAACAAAAAACTAATTGTTTTTTTTTTTATCCAAAAACTCTTATCAAGGAAACCTCACTTCCAAAACCCAGCTGAGAACAAAATAAGGTCCTCTTTTTTTAAAAAATGTAGCAACTATTATGTCAAAATCTGTGCAGATCAAGAAACTTTTGTTTAGGTTAAGCTCATCTCTATTTCAAATGGTTAGGTTTTATTATTAAGAGAATTGACCTTCAGCAATTTGGAAAATTAAGCTAGGATGACATATGACAAGGATTTGGAGCAATTATGATTTCACAGGACTGGATTTATTATTGTCATAAGGAAGTCAGTGGTGAGAAAACTCAGTATAGGTCAACACTTCTGCAATTTAAAGTTTTTGGCTCCTGACCCACAATCGTAGCCGGTATGTCAGAGGTTGAGCTTTTGAATCCAGGTTGGTCTTTTGGCAAGTTTTTTGGTCTCTTGATTCCTTTGCTGTCTTAAAACATTGTTGAAGAGACCTCTCTCCCCCAGAGAGCCTTTGCTTATGTGGATTGTATTTATTTTTATTTACTATATTAGAAATCAAATGCTTTGGTATTATTATGAAAATAGTTTTGACCTCAGGGGCTGCCTGCAGAAACCTTGGGTACTGCCAGGAGTCCTTGGGTCACATTTTGAGAACCATTGCATGGTACTTCATATTTATACATATCCACACAGAAAATCAACTATTTTGTACTAAGTTGTGCAGTAGAAAATAGTGAAAAAAGGAAGGAGGAATCAGTATAGTCTAAATAAGAGTCATAAATGGCTTTACAAAGGAGGCTAGCCTAGAACTGGACTGGGAAACAACCAGGAGAGCAGGGATGGGTGACTTTCAGGAAAGGTAAAACGAGCAAAGAAACATTGTAAGTAGTAAAGCAGTAGTGGCTGAAAGGGCTCACTGTTGGGCTCATCAGTCTCCCAAGCTCATCCCCAACTCCTCATTCACTCACCCCACCTACGCACGTTTTTGTAAAGTCTTAATTTTACTTCCCAAACAGCTCACATTATTACACCTCTTTCTCCGTTTAGGTCCTCATCACCTCTTGTACTTTTAGGGGACAAGGATCATGTCCAAAAAATACATAATTTAATTGGTACTCTTGGTCTGGAAGTAGGTAACATGTTTCGTCTTGAATCCTCTGGAACTGAGGTTGCTGATTGCATTGAAGTAAGAACTTAAATCTTTCAGTCATTTGTCTTTATAGTGTTGGTATTGTATAAATTGTTATTATTTAGATATGTATCAGTACCTACAAGTCCTCTCTAGGTTTCTTAGAAACTGTCTGTTTCCTTTCTTATAGAATAATAGGATCCCATTACATTCACATACCACAATTTGTTTAGCCATTCCTCCAGCTGATAGGTACCCCCACTGGTTTCTAGTTATTTGTCAGCAAGGGGGGTAAAAAAAAAGAACTTAGGTTCTCAGAGGACCAAAATGGCATCACTTTGTTGCAGTCATGTTGCAGTGTGTCTGACTGGCTGATCAGAGGAATATGAGCTCAGAATGTTCTACCACAGGTTGGACACAAATAGTCCATATAAACATTTGGGGTGCATACTCTAAATCTGCATCTTGAGTTTCTTCTCAGCTACTGCAGTTGTTATACTAACACAGTACAGCACATTGGAGGCAGGTACGCAATGCTGGGTGGTCCTTTGCCAGTATCTCCCATGTCATCCAAGCAATTCTAGGTTCTACAGGGAGACTTTAAATGTCCTCATAACAGTTCTAATGACCACCATATGATGCTTGCTTTGTGTGAGTTCTCTGTAAAATTGACTTTTAGGCAAGTGTGCCTTTGGCATTCAAACATCTGGGTAGCCCATGTATAAATGGTTATAGTTTTTTTTTTTTTTTATATGGGGTCCAGACCTGGTAGTTAGTTGTGTCAGTGGGTTAAAGGGTAAGGATAGTTTAATAACTTTGAGGGCATAGTTCCAAATTTCTTTCTAGCATATTGGAAATACTCTTTTGAGTGTCTGGACCAAGTTCCAACAGTGAACCACAGCCTATTTGGTCATCTTTGCCAATTTGATGGGTGTGATGTAGAACTTCACAATTGCTTTGACTTGCATTTCTCTTTGAGGGATTTCAAGCATTTTTCATATGACTATTGATAGCTTGGATTTCTTCCTCTGAAAATTGCTTCACCCATCACCTTTTCCTTCTAATTCCAGTCCAAACCATCCTCCACATAGCGGTCAGAGTGATTTTCCAAAAGCTATGGGACTATGACATGTCATATTCCCTTCCCCCAACTCTCCAATAAACTCTGAGTGACTGTCTTCTAGTATCAAATATCAAATATTCTGTTTAGCATTTAAAGCCCTTCACAACCAGGTCCCTTCTTACTTTTCTTGGTTTTTTTTTTTTTTTTTTTTTTGAGAGCAATTGGGGTTAAGTAACTTGCCCAATGTCACACAGCTAGGTTTTTGTGTTTGTTAAGTGTCTGAGGCCAGATCCAAACTCAGGTCCTTCTGACTCCAGGGCCAGCGCTCTACTCACTGTGCCACCTAGCCGCCCCCTTCTTACTTTTCTAATCTTAAACTTTATTCCCTTTCATGTACTCTACAATCCACTTACACTAGCCTCCTTGCTTTTTCTCATACACCCCTCCACCTTCCAACTTTGTGAGACTTGTCTGCCTTACCTGGAATATTCTCCCTTCTCACTTTACCCTCCTAGGTTCTACACTTTCCTTCAAGACTCAACTCTCTCTCTCTCTCTCTCTCTCTCTCTCTCTCTCTCTCTCTCTCTCTCTCTCACACACACACACACACACACACACACACACACACACACACACACACACATACACACACCTCTTCCTGTTCCCTGTCTTCCATCTAAGATTACCTCCCATCATATATATTTTGTATGTGTGTATTTTGTATTTCCATGTTTACTTGTTTTTTCTCCCATTAGAATGTAAGCTCCTTAAGGGCAGGGATGGTGCTTTGGCCTTCCTTTGTATCCTTAGCATGTAACACAGTGCCTGGAAATGGTAATACATGCTTGTTGACTGACAAGAACTGGAGCATTTGCCATTAAAATAATGCACAACAAAATTGGCTAAGGAGAGTAGAGAACCATAAAAAATTGGCAGTTGCCTTGACACAGGGTGGTATCACTTAGGAATTGTAAGATTTCAACACAATTGTGACATGATGAAAGTCAACATTCTTCAGAAGGTACTGAAGGTTAGAGTAGAAACCTGAAGCAGGAAAATGAGCAAACTACAAAAATTTTGTAATAAGAACATCCCCCAAATAACTAGGAGTATGTAAAAGTATGCATGCATAGAACAGAAGAGTTGTTCATCTGTAAAGAAATATTAATCCTTTTTCCACTTTTTACTAGTACCAATGGCTAACTGGAACTTGGACTAGGGAAAAAGTCTATATTCTCCTACCTGTGCTAAGCCCAAATTTGTGAGGTAAGGAAGAGACCAAATTAAATGCCAAACAAAAGGCACCAAACAGCAATTAAGAGATTGAAGTTCAGTCAATTGCTGCTCAAATATTTCTAAATCCTTTCACAGAATCAACATCAGCAACTATCAAATTCATATTTTTTTCATATTGTCACTAAGCTGATTTGATGATAACAGCATTTAAGTCACAGTACCTGGCTCACAGCCAAGTGTTTTTAAGATCTTGACTCAGCTATACATGATAGAGGACATTTCAGTTAAAAGAAATCTAGCACTAGCAAGTATTTAAATCAGGTTTTCTCCTCTACTTTTATGTTCATTTTTTCAGGATGTATTCAACATATTATGCTGAATTCCAGTATATTTACCACAAAAAAATTACAAATGAAGTGCATTTTAGAGTTCATTTCATTAAGGTAGATCATTTTACTGTTATTCTATAGTGACAATATGGTTCTCCAGATTCTTGTTTATGGATGGCATTGTGTTAATCCCATCAAACCCCACAAAAATAATCTCATAAAAGAAATCCACAAGCTTAGGATCATAGATCTAGAGAGGACCTCAGAGAATAGGTAGTATAATAACTTTTACATATAAGGAAACTGAGACCTGCCAGGGCAAAATAGCCTACCTAAAGTCATATGGGTAACAAGTGCAGGGACAAAATCTGAACTCACCTCTGACTCTAAATCCAGTCATCTTTCTATTGTGCCATACTACCTCAAGGGTCTACCAAGAGACATTCTTTGTTTATACAAAAGAGTACTTATAGTTCAGATTATACCATTCAGTCAGTTGAATAACCCATAGAATTAGAATGGATGTGTGTGTGTCTTGAATAGACACCACATATGGACAATGGGCTAAATCCAGAAATAAGAGAGAAAAAGTGGAATATTGCACATACTTCCAATAATCCCAATTTTCTCCCTCATCTTTTTAACACATAAATCTTGATGTACAACTGTGAGGTATGAATGTTCAAATCACTAAAGGATTTAAGTTAATGGTCATCTTTTTTTTTATCAAATGCTTTATTAACTTCTAGTTTACATCATTCATTTCCGCAAGATTCTGAATTACAAATTTTCTCCCCATTTTCCCCTACACATCACCTCAAAATAGCAATCCCACTGGATATCCCCACCTCCAACCTGCTCTCTCCCATATCTTCTATCATGCCCCCTCCAACTTTCCAGTAGGGCATGGTGGATCTCTATGCCCCAGTGCCTGTATATCTTATTTCCCATTTACATGTAAAATAATATTAATAATAGTGTATATACGTGTGTGTGTATTTTAAACATTTGATTTTAAAACTTTGAATTCCAGATTCATTCCCTTCCTCCCTTGTCACCCACCCTTACCGGGAAGATAAGCAATTCAATATAGGTTGTACATGTGTAGCTATGCAAAACATTTCCATAGTAGATATATTGTAAAGGACTGACTATATTTCCTCTCCCTCCTATCCCACCTACTCTCTACTTTGACCCTGTCCTTTTTCAAAAGTAGGTGCTTCCAACTTCCCTCTCCCTGAGCCTGTCCTCCCTTCCATCATCCCTCCTCTCATCCCCTTCCCCCCTACTCTCCTGTAGGGTGAGATACCATATTTAGTGTGTGTGTCATTCCCTCCCTAAGCCAAATTCAATGAGAATAAGGTTGACCTATTCCCTTTTGACTCCCTGTTCTTCCCCTCCATTGTAACCATTTCCCCTTACCTCTTCTATATGAGATAGTTTACCCCAATCTGTCTCTCCCTATCTCATTATATTCCTCTATCACCTCTTAATTTCACCTTTTAAGTATCATCCCTTCCCATTAAACTGGTCCTGTGCCCTACATCTATGTATACCTGTACACATATATACACACATTCACATATGTATTCATACACCCATATACTCTCCTATATAGACATATGTGTGTGTGTGTGTGTGTGTATACATTTCTATTCCTTTCAATTATTCTCATACTGAGAAAAGTTTCATAAGTTACAATTATTGTTTTTCCATGTAGGAATGTAAAAAGTTCAATTTTGATAAGTTCCTTATGATTTCTTTTCCCTTCTCATGCTTCTCTTGCTTCTTGTATTTGAATGTCAAATTTTCTATTCAACTCTGGTTTTTTCATCAAGAATACTTGAAAGACGGGGCGGCTAGGTGGCGCAGTGAATAGAGCGCCGGCCCTGGAATCAGAAGGACCTGAGTTCGGAGCCGGCCTCCGACACTTAATCCACACAAACAAAAAAACCTAGCCGTGTAACCTTGGGCAAGTTACTTAACCCCAATTGCCCTAAAGGGGCGGCTAGGTGGCGCAGTGAGTAAGAGCGCCGGCCTCGGAGTTTGGATGACCCGAGATCAGATCCGGCCTCAGAAAATGAGCACCCACGCATAAATAATGACTAGCCGTGTAACCTTGAGCAAGTTACTTAACCCCAATTGCTTTAAAAAAAAAAAAAAGAATACTTGAAAGTCCTCTATTCCACTGAATGACCATATTTTCCCCTGAAACATAATACTCAGTTTTGCTGGGTAGGTGATTCTTGGTTTTAATCCCAGCTCCTTTGCCCTCCAGAATATCCTATTCCACTGCCTTCAGTCACTCAGTGTAGAAGCTGCCAGATCCTGTGTTATCCTGATTGTGTTTCCACAGTATTCAAATTGTTTCTTCCTGGCTGCTTGTAGTATTTTCTCCTTGATCTGGGAATTCTGGAACCTGGCTATAATATTCCTAGGAGTTTTCTTTTTGGGATATTTTTCAGGAGGTGATCCGTGGATTCTTTCAACCTCTATTTTGCCCTCAGGTTCTAAAACATCAGGGCAATTTTCCTTGATAATTTCTTGAAAGATGATGTCTAGGTTCTTTTTTTGATCATGGCTTTCAGCTATTCCAATAATTTTTAAATTATCTTTCCTGGATCTATTTTCCAGGTCAGTGGTTTTTCCCATGAGCTATTTCACATTGCCTTCTATTTTTTCATTTGTTTGGATCTGTTTAATAGTATCTTGATTTCTCATAAAGTCACTAGCTTCCATTTGCTCCAGTCTAATTCTGAAGGAATGATTCTCCTCAGTGAGCTTTTGGGATTCTTTTTCCATTTGGCAAATTCATCTTTTTAAGGCATTCTTCTCCTCATTGCTTTTTGAGCCTCTTTTGCCACATTTGAGTTAGTGTATTTTTTAAGGTGCTATTTTCTTCAGTCAGGTTGTTGACTCTCATTTCATTATTTTCTTGCATTGTTCTCATTTCTCTTCCCAGTTTTTCCTCCACTTCTTTTATTTGGTTTTCAAAATCCTTTTTAAGCTCCTCTATGGCCTGTAACCAGCTTATATTTTTCTTGGAAGCTTTTGGTGCAGGAGTTCTGATTTCACTGTCTTCCTCCTGTTCCATGCTTTGATCCTTTTTGTCTCCAAAATAGGAGTCTAATGTTGGATTCCTCTGTTTGCTTTGCTTCCCTCATTTACTCATGTTGCCACTCAATTACTTGATGTTTGGGCTTTTTGCCACAGTAGGTCTCACTCTGCTACCAGACAGGGAAGCTTTGTTCCCAAACACTGGGGTTTTCTCAGCTGCCAAAGGTATTAGTTGAGTGCCCTCTCTGAAGCCTCCACATGCACTGGCAAACTGGTCACACACCCCAGGACCTCCACCCTAGACTGCAATCCAGATCCAAGCAGGTTAAAGCAAGAGCAGTTACCCCTCAGACTGGTCACTTCGTCCCCCTATTGTCTGCAGGCCAGGAGCTGAAGCTGCACAGCTGGGGCACCTCAGCAGCTTCTCCCTCTAGGATAAAGGCCAACCATACTCCCCAGCTACTGGATCCCAAAGTCCACACTGCATTGACCTCTCTCTTTTTCCTTAGTGTGTTGAAAATTCTGGAAACCACCATAGCTGCTGGTGATCTGAAGTCCCTCCTGCCAGTGGTTGGTCAAGACTGCCCTGGGGTTAAAACCTCTGCCTTGAGCCCGGCTGGCCTTGGCTCCCAGAGCACTGTGCTGGCCACTTGCTGCTGACCTGCTAGGCTGTCCTCAGTGGGAGGTTAGCTTCTCTGTGTCATTTTGTGGGTTCTGTAGCTCCAAAGTTTGTTCAGAGTCCCCATTTACATGAATTGAAGGTGGTGGGAGCCAGAACCCAGCCAATGGTCATCTTTTAGGGTAACAGAAAAGTACATGGTGGACACAAAGAGACTATAATATATCACCAACCGGGAATTACAGAGCAGAAGCAACATAAAAATTGGACTGGTCATCTGGCATGAGCAAAGGATAATTGAAGGAGTGTACAGAGACTCTATTAGTATCTATAAAATGTCAAGAGAATCATAGATAGCCTCCCTGTCCATTGGGTGGCTCTCTTGTGGTGGTTTTATGGGAGGAAATAAAACAGTTGAGCAATATGAGAGGATGTGGATTGGGTTGTAATCTGTATCAATGAAGAGTATTCACACTGAAGACTTCATAGATTAAACAAAATACTAGCCATCGAACATTTATAGTTTTTGAACAGTACTACAGGGTCATAGGTCATCTAGTTCAGAGGTTCCCAAACTCATTTTGCCTACTGTCCCTTTAAAAATAAATTTACTCAGCACCCCCCTAGAAATCTACTTCCTTTAACTCTTTTAACAGTTTTTTAAAAAGTCATTTAAAAGATGAAATATTTTTAAATGATGCCTCTTAAATTTAATAATGTATTATAAATTTGTGGCTTCCCTCCCTCATTGAAATTTTGATGCAATATTGCATATGGTATCATATTGTAAACAAGTTATTACATGCACATATTCCTGCCAATGCCTGTTGGACTTCCTGACAATTCATGCCACACTAGCTTGCTAACACTTGCTTGTTGACTGGTTGGCAGACTTGACCACTAATCAATTATAACTTGCATTTTGTGTGTTTATTTGGAAAATAATATAATCACTACGATTTTAAATGTTAGAGAACAGATGAAACATGTACAAACGGTTTTTCAAAATTTTCTTTTCATCTTTCCTTATGCTTCCAGGCCCCTTATTTTCATTCTATGCCCCCAACTGCCCCCTAGGCTACTACTGCTCCCAACCCCCTATCGGTCCAGGGCCCCCCAAGGGGTGGTATCCCACTTTGGGAACTTCTGATCCAAGCCCTCATTTTACATATGAGGAAACTAAGACCGAGGGAGGTGAAGTGATTAGCCAGATCATCAGGCAAAGTCACACAGATAGTAAATTGCAGAGATGAGATTCAAACCAGACCCTCTGATTCCAAAACCAGAGCCCTCTCCATTGTGCTAGGCTGATTCTTCTTTTATTATTATTACTTTCCCCCCATATACTTGACCATGATTGAAGGGGTAGATTGGTTAGTATACTGGGCTTTCTAGTTGAGATTCCTCCAGAGTTGAGGAGAAAACAAAGAAACCAAGAAAAATGGGGATATGCATGTCTCTCTGTGTGTCATTTGGGCATCTTTCTTTTAAGCTTTGTTAGGCAATTAGATAGTTTGTAATCATGTTAGTTTTGTGCTTGAAAATTCAAAGGAATCTCTACAGAAGTGTCATAATATGGTGGTCAAAGGGTAATGAGGTGCTTATAAAGCTGAAAAAAATATTTCATAAACTCTAGAAACAAATTATCATTATTAATTTTCTGTTATCCTTAGATTGGAATAAAATACCTTTATACTACCATTTTAAAACCTTGTATGGATGAACATTAGCACAATAAAACTGATGTTTTAAGTTCTTAAGTAGTATGAAAGGGGAAATGAAGCCAATCAATAAACACTGTGCCTACTATTCACCAGGCACTGTATTAAGTTCTAGAGACACACAAAATAAACACCACACCCCAACAACAACAACTATGTATAAACAAGGTTTATAAGTGTTAAATTGGAAATAACCAATAGAGGAAAGCCATCAGAGTTTACCAGGACTTTAAAACAACTAAAACCTTCCCAGAGAGAGGTGACTTGACTGTAAGACCTAGGCTCTCGCTCCACACAATACAGACTGAATTTCATGTGCTACACGTAGGCACATACATGCCAAACATGTTTTCCCTCCGAGATGTCAACTAAATTGGGAGGGGGGTTCAGGTCTGAAAACTTGGCTCTGCCGATAAACAAAGTAACAGAAGAAGCAAAAGTTTCTCCGATGAGGGACGGTGGGAGGGTGAGGAGAGCGTAGGAAGGGGGTGGGCTTTCCCAAGAACGAGGCTGTAAGAAGCCTAAACTTTCCAAATGTGACCTTAAACAAGTAGAGGCTGGAATGATGCTGCTGCCACTGCTGTCGAATTGGGATTTGGGGTTTTTGTTGTGGCCGTTTTTTCCAGCACAGTGGGCAGAAACCACACCCGGTGCCAAATGCCAGAAGACCTTCCTAGGCCACCTGGCCCCAAATCATGTGCCTCTTCCCTCAGCCCTCACCCCCCACCCCCCCGTCTCAAGAACAGACGACAGCCTAGGTATCAAGGAATCCGGAGCCTCCGTCAGCCACTGCACGTGGAGTTTTCCGCGGTCCAGCCGCCTGGCGTGACTGGCAGAGCCGCCTTCCAGACCTCCAGCCATCCCGCACCACGCGCAGAAGCGTTTTTCCCTCCAGGGCTCGTTTGCCCCCATGCTCAGTAGTCGCGACTTGTGGGAGCGCGCGCTCGCCCTCCTCCCCTTAGCAACCCGGATCTATAGGCGCGCCCCGGCTCCCTCTCTACTCCCACAGCCCTTAGTGGGGGGGGGGGGGAGAGCGGCGAAGAGAAACGCGCGCGCGCACTCACTACCGCGCGCACACAGTCCCCTGTCCCCGGCTAGCACATTCCCTATTTATCCCTGCCCCTAGACTCTCCACCCCGTTACCCTGGGCCCCCTCCTTGGCTTTTCAATACTTCTTTCTTTCAATTTCTCCAGTCATAAAACCCTGTCCCCCTCCCCCTTCGTTATTCTAGTCCCTGAAACGGTCGGGGTCGCGGGCTGGTGGGTCAGGCGGTTGGTCACTCCGGGGTGGGCGGAGAATGGAAGAAGCTAGGTTAGCCCCGCCCCCTGGGCCTGTCAGGCGGCGGGTAACGGGGGTGGGGGGAAGGGCATTGCTGGGGTCGAGGGGGAGGGGTTACCGTTGGCTAAGGGAGCGGGGCAGAATGGGCGTGCGCACGCGTACTGAGCTCTGCGAAGGGTGAGCGGTTTTCCCTCCCCCAACGGGAGTTTCTGCTCGCCTCAGTGGGCTTCCCGCGCGCGGCTCGCCGCCGTCGCCGTCCCGAGGTTTCTAGTGCGCGCCGTCCCTCCCTCCCTCCCTCCCTCGTTTTCTTTCTCCCCCAGGCGCGAGCCGCTGCTCCTCCCTCCCTCCTTCCCTCTACCTTCCCTCCCCCTCCCTGACCTCCTCTTCTTCCTAGTGAGTCCGGACGCGGGGAACGGGGCCTCCCGGGCCGCCCCGCGCAGGCTCCTCCCCCCCACCCTCTCGCTCCAGTTGCTGCAGCTGCCGCCGCCGCTCCTGCTGCCCTCGCCGCCACGACTTGTGGTTGGGGGACGTCCAGGTGACCAAACCAGGGGGCGGGGGCGGGGCGCCTGTGTCAGCTGGGGGGCGGGAGTTTGGGACGAGCCCCGCCCCTCTCCCCCCGCTTCCAGTCGCGGGGTGAAGCTCATCCCCGGCCGGTGTTGCTGTCGTCCTCTGCAGAAGGTGACCCGGTGGAAGCCCCGCAATACCCAGGTCAGCTCTTTGTTTGGAAGTCATGTCCGGTCCGGCCCCCCGAGATCCGCACACGTCCACCCCTCAGACTGCGGCTGCTTCTGTGGCTGCTTCGGCCTCAGCTGCTGCAGTCGGCGGCGCTGCTGCTTCCGACCCCGCCCCCCCGGCCGAGGGCCCTTCCAATGACACTTCGTTCGGGGAGCCGGGCCTGAGCTTCACCACCACAGACCTCAACCTGGTGGAGATGACGGAAATCGAGTACACCCAACTACAGCACATCCTCTACTCGCACATGGAGGCCCAGGCCAACGAAGGAGAACTGGAAACCCGGCTAAATTCCGCCTTCTTCTCCGCGAGCAATCCCTCGAGCCAGGCTCAGTACCAATCCTCTAGCAGTACCAGCCAACCCAGCTACTCCTCCAACAGCACGGGGAGCCAGTCAGTGTATCCAGTCATCTGCCAGCCAGGCCTGACTTCTGATGGCAGCTTTGTGGGCTCCAACCAGTGTTTGGGACACATTGATTTCCAAGAGCTGAGAATGATGCTGCTTAGTGAATCCAATTTACCTGTGACAGTTGCCAACCAGGTAGAGAAAACACCCAACAGTACCTCTGTAGAGGTCACTGGCCACAGTGTGGTAAGAGTTAAACATGGAGAAAATGTTGGTGGACCAAATAAAGAAAATATAGCTGTTGAAAATCTGGCTCCCTTGCCAGAAACTAGATCTAAATCTGCAGTCCGAGTTCGCCTGGAAGACAGATTCAACAGTATCCAGACAGAAATTCCCAGGTGCCAAGAGCCTCAGGAATCTGGAGTTACTCTTAACAAGTGTGTTTCAGATCTTTCTTTTTTTTTTTTTAATTTCATAGATTTTTAAAAGTTGCTTCAAAACATTTTCATGAATTTCAGTACAAGAATGTTGAGAACACCAAAAAAACATGCTTAAGTAATCATACTATAACATTTAAAAATCAGTTACCCTTACATTATGCTTTACAGCTTACAGAGTGCCTTCCTTGGATTTTGTGAGGTAGAGAGTGCAAATATTATTATCTACATTTAAAAATTCCCTTCTCCATACCTGGGGGAATAGAAAATCCTCCTTCTTTGTTTAAATAAATGATGCAGAAACTGAGAAGAGAGGTGAAGTGACTTGCCCAGGTTTACACCAAGAGTAATAATAATAGATTTATCTAATACTTTTAAGTTTTGCAAAATATTTTGCTCTTATTCAATCCTTGGACTTTCCTGTGAGGTGGGTACTATAGGTATTATTGTCCTCATTTTACAAATGAAGAAAAAGACAAAAAACTGAGATGACTTATCTAGCTTCACAGTTCTAGGAAGTGACCGAGTTGTAATTTACACCTAGGCTTTCTCAATCCTAGTCCCATGTTCTTTCCAGAACATCACTGAAACCTCACATAAATGTATGAGTATGTATACACTTAATTTTAAAAAATCTTGTTTTTATTACTATCATCTGTTTTTGCATCACCTCCATTTCCAAATGTATCCTTTAAGTGAACTAGCCCTTGCAAAGAAAACATTTTAAAAAGGAGAAAAAGAGTAGTTTAGAAAAACCAACAGTAATCATGTGCAACAGTATATACAAATTACACACTCACAGTTTCTCGCCTCTGCAAAGAGAGAAGGAATATTAGTTTTCTCAACCTTGGGGTGACCTTGGTTATTATGGTCACACAGCACTAAATTAGTTGTCACTGTTTTGCTTTTTCTAGTTCTGCTTACTTCACTTTGTAGTAGTTCATTGAGTTCCCCTACTTATAATTCTTTATATTGACCATTTAATATTAGTTTTACAATAGACCATTACATTCACATACCATAAATTTCATAGCCATTCTTTAATCAGCAGGTGTCTACTTTGGTTTTAGACATACACACTTTTAACAACTTAATTAAAATTTGTCATAACAGCTTCAAAGAAATATTTTACTTAATTATAGTTAGATAATTCTGTTAAAGATACAATCAAAAGAGGTGGTTTTGTGTTCTTGTGATAGTAAAATAAAATGTTTTGTATATTCAAATTCTAGTACTTTTTGAAAAAATTGTAAGATTACATAAAACATTGTATCATTTGTACTTTGAACCTTTAGTCTGTGGCAATAGACAAAGGGAAACAAATGATTGAGGTAATTACATAATCTTGGCAAAAAAAGTCTTTGCCTGAAAATATTTGGATATGTCACTAGAGCTACTGTTTTGATGAGCCTTTTCTTCTCCTATATAATTACCTCAATTCCTATTCATTTTACATGGGCAAAAACAGCCATATAGACCTATTCAAGCAATATTGAGGAATTTACTGTGCAAAATTAAGTTTAAATGAACTATGAAAGTACTGCTCATTGCACATATGTATATATATATAATATACACATATGTATATAATACACATGTATATTATACCTGTGTATATATAATACATGTATATGATATATATATATATATATATTTCAAATAGGTACAGGGTGATCATATGGGCAAGTCACTTAAACTCTATCCTAGGCAAAATCCTAAAACTATAAAGTGCTGATTTGTATCAGTGGAGGGAGTTTTCCAGACTTTTGAAATAACAGACTAAAATAATCCAAAATCCATTAAATTGAAATTGTCCAATTTATTTCTTGTGTTCAACAAATTCAGTTAAACATTTGTTAAGCATCTATCATATGCAAGTTACTCTTTTTAATAGTACTTGAAATGTACCTGCTGGGGCAGGATTTGTGGTCAGAAGCAGTTCTTCAGGCTGTTAACCTTGTCATTGCCCATTTTCACTTAAGCCTGACCATGTTCACTTCAGCCATTCATCAGTGGTTTGGGTGAAGAAATAGAGCAAATTAGTTAAGAGATATGCCTTGAGTTGTTTGCACTTACTCAGAAGAGAAAAATAATTGAAATCATTAAAATAAGAAATTAGAATGCCATGACCCTTTTAGTGGAGAATAAGGGGAGCAAGCCCAATAACTAACTGAGGTCAGTAACAGTAACTGTGTGACCTGTATTTAGGAAATCAAATGTGATCTGTCAGTCAGCGGCTAAAATATGTCTGGAAGAGTATCAGTTGCATATTCTTGATTTGTTTTTTCTGGGTTGTCCTTTTTGTTTTGGCAGTTTGGTAACCCTTATTCGACATCCATCTGAACTAATGAATGTTCCTCTTCATCAGCAGCAAAACAAATGTACCACATTAGTGAAAAATAAAACTGCTGCTGCTACTACTGCTTTGCAATTTACATACCCATTATTTACTGCAAATGCCTGTTCTACTGCTGGGAATTCTAATCTTTCACAAACACAGGTAGGGAAAATGATTAGTGAAGCTCTGAAGTACTAACTTTTGATGGGTTGCCATGGCCAAAGAATTCACCTAAGGTGGCCAACCTACTAGCAATGAGCCTTTCCATATTTAACTGGGCTGGCCCTTGGACAACAGACACTCTATTGCTAGGATCATGTTCCAAGCCTTTGCAGCTTGGTAGAAACTGCCAGAGCTTGTGTTCTACTTGCGTACTCTTTAAGTACCCAGGGTCACATCTATGCCAGAAAAAGGCATTAGAATAGGATTTTTGTGAAGGAACTTTTGATAGACTTTATTAATCATTGTCTTAATTAGGTCTCGTGGATTGTATTCTTTTCATTGGATCTGATAAATAACTTTTTAATAAAGGTATTTGGGGAATATTTTAGACTCTACAATATTTAGTTTGCAAATTTAAAGTCTCAAAGTTGTATATCCATAAATGCTGTTATTAGTATTTGCTTCATGTTAAAGTATGTTTTACTTGTGGCAGCAGAGAGGAGAGTAAGATGCATATTGATAATAAAATTAATTATATTGCTATTCCTTCATTATATTCCAGAGTTCTAGTAACTCATGTTCTATACTTGAAGCTGCCAAACATCAAGATATTGGGTTACCCAGAGCATTTTCTTTCTGTTACCAGCAAGAAATTGAATCTACTAAACAGACTTTAGGCAGTAGAAACAAGCCTTTACCTGAGCAGGTTTGGATTAAAGTAGGAGGTAAGATATATGACATAAGATAACAGAGTTTCTTTCTTTGGCTAGGCTATGCAGTAGACATTGTAAAAAATTGCATTAGACATTGGTTTTGTCACGCAATAATTTCCTGTTACTGGGAAACATTTTTAGAATTTTATCAGTGATTCCTATCCCTCTTTTCCCTCCCCTCCCCGTGTCCCTAAAGTGATCATATTTCGTATTTTGAGCATTCTTTCTCAAGCTTGAGCATTTGAATTGTGCTTACCTGGTGTAACAATGTATTGACTTGTTGGACTTTTTTTTCTTTTTAGTAGTGAATTTAGTAAATAGCTAATAATGATTTTTTGTAATAATAGTTTTTATCTTCAAGTTGCTTAAAGCACATCGTAGTTCTTCATTTTTAGTTTTTTCTCCATCTCTAATTGAGGTATCTGAAATCCTCTACAGGTAAATTATCATTATAGCAGTCATTACAATGAAGTACTTGATATAAAAAAGGGTTTTTTTTTTTCCGAATCATAAGTAATTGACCTTTAACAACGGTTTGGGGCTCTATTTCCAAAAAATTTTCTATGACAAATAATTCAGTAGAACAAAGAACTTTCCTCTCTCATAGAGTAATTGAACTCTTGTACAATGAAAGTAAATGAGTAAATGTTCTTTGAATTATACTTAAGAGCTACTGGGTTATAGCTGTATTCTTTGCAGCTATTCTTTTGCCACTTTGCAGCATTTGTTGTCACTTTTGATTGGGGACCTATCTTCTAAAATTGTAACCTTGAAATTGTTTACTTCATTTTGCCACAGGGCATGAAAGTCTACCACTTAGAGATTCATTTATACTTCACTTTATGAAATATAAATACCTATCAGATGTTTAAGTGGTTATTAGTCTTTCAAATCTTAGTGTGAATTAGGTTAATCAGAATGCTTTCTTCCTAATAAGAAATTGAGATTCATACTAAGAGAAAAATTGTTATTAGGAATAAGTTGAACAAATCTTATAGTTTGGTATAAGTTTGGGTATAAGTTTGGTATAAGCCTGATGCCAGAGTTTGGACATGCAGACATTGAGCACTTGAGAGCCATTGTGGGGAAAAAGCTCAGAAAGGGATATAGGGTTATATTAAGGCAAATTTGGCCTATTTTAAAGTTTTGTCCAGCTTAGTCCTATTCTTCAACCTTTGACACTTCAAATATTTTTCATGTGGGGTGGTGGGAAAAGGAGAGCTTAAATTTTAAAAACCACCCAATAAAACAACATTTCAAGAACTTTTAGGGAAAGGGATAGGATAAAGGTGTTTGCCATGCCACTTCTTGATCTTACTACATCAAATAAGAACCACTGAAAGGCCAAGTTTGTTATAATAGGGGGAAAATAATCCTATGGAATTCATTATAATGAGACATTACTGGTTTCTAAAGAATAAATACAAATTCAACATCTGTGTTTCTAATTAGTTTGTAGTAAGATCTCCTTTAGGGTAAGAAGGTTTTCTAAAAACTGCAGTAAGAATAACAATTGTAATAATATTATATTGTGCTTTAATAAAGGGAAGAAAGATGTTTTTTCATCTTTGGAGAAAGCAATTCTGTATATTAGTCCTTGGTTTTTCAATTTTTATTTACTCTAAATACTAGAAAATGTGAACAATTCCAGCTTATGTATGATAAGTACCTAAAGATTCTTTTAAAAACAGAAAGTGGAATACAAAGGTATTTCATTGATAGTAGAGAGACATTACAAATATAGTATTATAAAAGAGACATCAGATTTAATGCTAGGCAGCCAACTAATTTCATTACTAAAAGGGAGTAGCATCTTTATTACAGAAATACAGTTGTTAACTTTTAAGTTAATTTATTAGTTTTGCATTAAGTTATAGTCAAACTATAAAATATTAACTTTTTCTATTTTGTACTTAATACAGAATCTAATAATGCAGAAAAATCAAGGATTAATGTATTAGAATTCATTTGAAAGGAGAATAAAAAATTAAAGTACTACTTTTTTTCTTGTTTTGCAAAGAAGAAGCGTTATGTAAACAAGCAATAAATAAAAGAAATCGAAGTCGAATGCGTCAGTTGGACACAAATGTAGAAAGAAGAGCTCTTGGTGAAATTCAAAATGTAGGAGAAAGCCAAAGCACCACAACTTCACAGGGTGCTTGGCAGTCTACAGAATCTACACAATCAAGCCTAGGCGACCAGACACAAACTGGGCAACAGGGTGGACGCTCGCAGCGCAGGGAGAGGCACAATCGAATGGAAAGAGATAGAAGGTAAGTAATATGATTTAGTAGATTTTGTTCACAAAATTATTTTAAAAGCATTAGTTTCTCATAATCAAAGAGCTTTTGAACCATTTTCTGTTTATTAGGACCTTAACTAAAGGGTAGGCAATATTATTTTGTTATTTAATAGTAGTTTTGGTAAAATGGGGAGGGATAAAGCTGAAACTAATGACTGGAGTATTGGTAAAGTAAATTCATAGATTAAATAAACCCATCTGTATTATTCATTTTCCTAATCCCTTTCATCTTCCTCATGACTCTCTTCCTCCCATAATCAAGAGTTGGCCATTTTAATTGATTTTTAAAATTGTACTTATATTCTTCACTGAAGTTTGATTCCAATGCAGCATTCTAAAATGGCAGTGGCTTTGAGTTCTCAAAGGCTATGCAAGTCGTTCACACAAGCTCTGGCAAATCTTTCAAAACTTGAAAGACTTTGGGTCTGGTTCTGATGACTATTTCTTGTCTGAGCCCAAGTCTAGCTAAGTCTGGAGAAATTCATCACCAGGTAACTTAAAGATAATTATATTTTGGCCATAGCTCACCTGATATGCCACATTCTTCATTAGGCTTTTCCTGATCTATTTTCCCTGCCCCCAACTGCTAGTACCCTCCCCAACTTCTGACTTAACTTTGCACTTATTGTGTGTATTTATTGTATATACTTATATATGTATGTGTTGTCTTCCCCTACAGAATGTAAATTCCTTGAGGCAAGGACTGTTTAATTTTGTCTTTGTATACCCAGCACCTAGCACAGTGCTTGGTATTAATGATGTAATGGTCAATCAGCTGGTGGCGAGTCTTTTGTGTCCTTAGCTAAGCTGGTCCTTTGACAGTAGGAGTGATCTGTCATAGGATTATATTTGAAACCTTTCTATCCTGGTAGAATCTGCCAGAGTTTGTATTTCACTGATAAACCAAGAGTTTATTAAGTGATTTTTGATTGATAGCAACTCATAAACTTCCCATGACACAGCTCTCTTGGTTCTCCTACTTACCTTAATCTCATCTCAGTCTCTTTTGTTGGTTCAGTATCCATATCATGCTTCCTTACTGGTGGGTATACCCCAAGTATTTGTCCTGGACTCTCTTGTCCTGGACCAAATCTCTCACTCGGTAACCTCATTAGCAACCCTGGGTTTAAATATCCTTTTTTACATAACTCTCCCAAAGAATTGTAAATCCACTCCCATTCTCTCTTGAGTGCCTGTCCTATGTTTCCAACTGCCTATTGAGCATCTCAAACTCAACTTGTCCCAAAACTTACCTCCCTTCTGAAATTCCTTGTTTATGTCAAAAGTGCCACCATCTTTTCAGTCATCCATGTTCAAAACATTGGAATTATACTTTTTAGTTTTCTTACTCTCTCACCCCATATATCCATTAAGCTTCTGTCTTCATGACATTATTTACATCCATCCCTTCGTTCATATAACCACCACTCTAGTTCATACCCTCATTATCTTTTGCCTGTACCCTTACAATAACTTCCTTAATTGGTTCCTGCCTCAAATCTTTCACTCTTCAGGCCATAGGCCACAGAGATGCCAAAGTATAGATCAACCCATGTTGTTCTTCTATGGAATAAACTTTATTGGCTCCCTGTTGCCTTTAATATAACACATGAATGCCTCCAGTACTTAAAACCCTTCATGGCTTTGCCCCAACTTATTCTTCTAACCTTAATATACATTAATCCCCCTTCCCAAATGGTCTAGCCAAAATAGCCTTTTTACTGTTTTTCACATATGATATTAAATCTTCAGTGCCTTTGTACTGATTGTTCCCATGCCTGGAATGCATTCCCTTCTTTGCTTTTTAAAATCACTTGATTTCTTCAAAGCTCATCTCAAAAATTACCTTCTACATGAAACTTTCCTAATCTCTCCAGCTGTTAGTGCTGACTAATTTCAAATCTTGTATTTATCTTGTATGTACATATATATATATATATATATATATACACACACATGTGTTTTGTTCCTTGGTAGAATGTAAACTCCTTGGGAGCAGATACTATTTCATTTTTGTCTTTGTATCCCCAGTGCCTAGCATAGTGCCTGTCATATAGAAGGGGCTTAATAAATGTTTGTTGACTGATTGATTGGTAGTAGAGAATTACAGTCTGCATTGGTGGAGGCAGTAGCCACACTGACGAAATCACAGATCCTTCAAGTACTGTCTTGTTTAACATTTGAACGTATAATAATAGCTGCCTACAGATCACACTTAAAGATTTACAAAGGACTTTTAACATGTTATCTCATTTGATCCTTAAAACAGTCCTGTGAGATGGTATTACAATTATTATCATCATTATTTTATTGATGAGGAAACTGATACTCAAAAATGTTGTGACTTACTTAGGTTTACACAGCCAGTAAGTGTTGGAGGTAGGACTTGAACCCAGGTCATTCCTGATTTCAAGTCTATCCTCTTCTCCATCACATTGACATCTCTATATAAAGACAAAGATGTACAAAAATAATCACAAATTCAAAGTTGAATCTTCTTGTTCTAATGCTTAACTAAAGCAAGTTAGTTATTTTCATTGTATTCATTGTACTTTTGCTTTCATAAGCATACCAAGTGTCTCAAGACATGTTTCTTCTTGCCTATGAGTATGCAATGAAACTCTTTCCAATTCCGTTGTTTGCCTCTTCAGGGAGAGTGTGAGCCATAATTTCATTTAGCTTCAACTTCTTTATATCTTCTGGTGTTATTACATTAAGAATGACAATATGGATGTGTTTAATTCCTGCAGTCCTATATCAGTTCACTTGATGGACGAAGATCTTGTACTTATGATACCAGTAGTTAAGTTATTATTGGTAGATGGCATGAAAATTGTGTGATTCTTAGCACCCTGTTCTCCTTTTTCTGTCACTTGGCTACTCTTACACTATGGAATTGGGAGGAGGCTGCTAGGACTGAGGACCATTTTGCTTTTTCTTTGTTTAATGGCTTCTCATGGCCAAAGAATTAATGACCTAATGGTAAGTCAGCTGGTGGCGAGTCTTTTGTGTCCTTAGCTAAGCTGGTCCTTTGACAGTAGGAGTGATCTGTCAGGATTGTATTTGAAACCTTTCTAGCCTGGTACAATCTGCCAGAGTTTGTACTTCACTGATAAACTCTTTGAGAATTCAGAATTTCCTCAAATCTTGATAAGGCATTGATAAAGAGTTTTCCAAAGGATGAAGAAGTAAAGAACGTGACAAGAGACTTCTAACCAAGTCAATATATTTATGTATATACAAACATATAAATATACACATATGTACATATGTGTATGGATATGCGTATACGTCATGATGCTCAGTGACTTCATATGCTCAGTAACTTCACTATGAAGGTGGGCACAGGGAAGTGTTGTAAAATGTTTTGCAACAAATGGTTTGGAATTAAGAAAATCTAAAGTCTCAAAGATAATTCCAAAGCATTAAGTTTATATATCAACAAATATTTTCGATAGGGAAAGATTTGAAAGGTACAGTACACCAAAGTACTTAACAGAAAATGAAATTGACCAATATCGTATAGCAGTGACTGAGTCATTTCTGAATTTTTTTTAAAGCAGTTGGGGTTAAGTAACTTGCCCAAGGTTACACGGCAAGTTATTTTTGTGTGGGTGTTAAGTATCTGAGGCCAGAATCTATCCCTAGTCCTCCTGACTCCAGGGCCTGCACTCTTATTCACTGTGCCACCTAGCTGCCCCCATTTCTGAATTTTCACTCTTTTTGGAGTTGAACCACCAATTACAGCAAAAATCAAAAGCAACATCAAATTGAAAAAAGGATAAAGCTAAGGTAGCACTATATGCAGTTACAGCAACTGGAAACCCAACCTATTTAAACAAGCTTTTGACTCTGAAAAATGGGAAATAAATAAAGATAAAAGATATTGGCTCTGATTATCACCATTTATTATAGAAAGGCCAAACACTACAAATATATTTAAAATTTTTTTTATTTTTCTAAGCCCTAAAATTGCCTCATTTAGTGAACACATTTGATGACCCAGCGAAGCAGAATCATAGTAGCCACAGGCAACATGGATTTTCAGTACAAGCTTAGCTACAAAGCTTTATATGCAAAGCATGGAAGAGGTTACTTATAATATTGCCTCACAAAACTGTTAGAAGTAGTAAAAGAGAAAATGAGTCTTCAGAAAAGCTGTGCATAAGACAGTTGCAGCAGTTCATCCCAAACAAAGATGAAACTAGAAGATGACAAATTTTAAAAAGCAGCCAATTTGCCAGCCATTCTATCATGATCTAGGCTCTTCACTGATTACAGTAGAACCCATTACATTTGTACTTTTTGTTGCTTAGTACTTGATGAAGAATGAGAAACTGGCACTTGAGAAACTGTCATTGGGAAGAGTGGCTGGGTCTGCTAAAGCATATACAGAAGAAATCTGCTTGAGGCAGCATAATTTTGGAGGCAATTGAAGAATTTTCAAGATTCATAAAATGGGGAAAGATAACAAAAGAGTGGGAAAAATCATTTATGGTATTATTACAACGGAAAGACAACGGTATCAACAGCTACTGACTGACCTATTTTTCTACTTTATTATTTTGATGAACCCTATTAAGGATGCCCTTGATAAAATTTGAAAAGGGGACAGAAATACTTACAGACCATTTGCTAGGTTATTACCTCTTCATTCATACAACTGATTGAACAGTGTAGAGAATAAAAGATCCAACTGCATCTTATTACAAAAATAACTTGGCAGAGAAAAACACAGATTTTAGAAATTCTATGTAAACAATGTATGTATTAAAATCATATTCAATTCCTTGATAAATGTAACCACTGAGGTAATTTTGTTCAATGAAACAATGATTATCAAGTGAAACATAAAACAAGGGAAAATGCACTTGCCAAAGATTTTTACTACCATCACTAAGGATATCCTGAACAAACTCCAAGGGGAAGATTGAATCCCTGTGAATGATATTAAACTGATTGCACCAAGACACAGAATATTACAGGCTTTCCATAATGTGATTCACAGCTGCAAGAGAGATTGGCAAAGAAATCTACATAGGATAAGCCAAGGTGATAAAGAATACATACTGCCCAGGTCATAGAAGATAGGTGGATGGTCAACCCATTAAGTTAGTAACTATTTATATCTTGGATAAGGCACTCCATAGACAATTTTATGGTTCAGAACTGAATAGAAGGAAGAGCATGTGTTTAACTGCATTTGGAAAATTGTACAATCCTTTCCACAGTCCCAAGCTGTGTCCTGACACACAGACCCATTTTTTTAAATACCAATATCCTTCAGGTGATACTATATGACTGTGAATGATGGATTTCCTCAGTCTCTTAAGAATAATACTTGTGGGTAATCCAAAGGGCATTGGAGAGATTCATGGTGGGTGTGTAAGTAGGCTGTGCATATTAGCAATGATGACTTGCCTGCAAGAAGTACAGTAAAATATCATCTACAAAATATACTCTTGGAAAAGGAGGTGAGATTGTTTTGTAGCAAGAGTGAGTTATCCAGCTAGTTTGTTCATGTACCACTCTGGTACCCATAAGAAGTTAATACCTAGAAGACATCTGGTGTTTTGTGCAAATCTTCCACAGTGGATTTATAGAAGAATATATGAACAAGAGTCACCAAAATGAGACATTTCAGTATGCACTGGTGGAGGGAGTACCTACGTTTTGATGACATCATGAAGGGCACAAGTATATATTAATCACGTCAGGGCTTCAGTAGATTGTAAGTTTTATATAAGTAATTACAAATGTATCCTTTGAGAGGCAGTGTGTCATAGTGAATAGAGGGCTAGTCTTGGAGTCAGGAAGACCTGGGTTCAAGTCCTCCCTTTGACCTATACTGCCAGTGTGACAGTGAGCAAGTCACTTAACCTCTCAATGTCCCAGGCAATTTTATTTTATAATAAGTTGAAAAAAAGTTGTTGACCTGCATTAGTGGAAGGAATTTTCACACTAGGAGTGCCATGCACTGATAAAATCACAGATCTAGACTTTAAAAAACAACCAAAAACCTTTTCCTACCTAGGTATCTAATTGAACCTCAATTATACTGTTGTGCCCCTAGAATCTAGTGAATTGTTCATTTGCTTTATGGATGTGATTAGGAATATGCAGATAGACAAATGGGGCCACGTTGTATACATTTTCACAGTACCTTCATCCTTAAGACTCTGGATACTGATGAACCAAAAATTTGGAAGTTACAATGTAGTCTAGAGATCTAGTGCAAACTTTGCTTCTATTAAGTAATACTATAAATAAATCTCTTTCTATAGACTGTGGATATCCTACATTCCTCCTAGTTTGTAATATGGAATAATTTTTAAAGATAAGTTAATACTTCAGGTCTACAATTAGCATAGTTGGATTGCTTTGTAATACCTGAGTACCATTATGTATTATCCCATTTACCTAAAAACATTAATTGACTTCTAAAAATGGACAATTTACTTTATTAATTCATAAATTCTGACTTTCTTCAAATTTCATATGGATTAATCTAACCCAACAAACATTAAGTACCTCTTGTTTGCTGAGTGCTGATGAAGTATTCTAGTATTTAAATATCAGTCTTTGAAAACTGTAGTTTATAAATTGTTTAAAAGTTTGGAATATTAAAAAAAATCAGCTCTAATATCAGAGAAATACAAATTAATGCAGCCTTAAAATACTAACTTACAATTAGCACTCTGGCAAAATAATTGGAAATGCATTGTTGGTGGGTTATAAGGAAATGTAGCACTCTGCTACATTGTTGGTGCAACTGCGGATTGGTCTAGTTTTTTGGAAGGAGCAGTTTGGCAAAATAGAGAGCCACAAAAGTGATCTTTGGAACAGCTAGTCCTCAGCATTCCCATTCCTGGGACATATCCTAAAGATGCCATTAAAAGAAAAAATAATCTGTCTGTACAAAAAATATATTTGTACGTGATTTATTTGTAATCATATGTATGCAACAAATGGAGAATGTCTGAGTAAATCATGCAGTATTAATGCAGCTGAGCATTATTGTGCCATAAAAATAAGTTTGAAGAATAAAAAGAAAATGGAAAGATTTATATGAAGTGATGCAAAGCAAGGTCGACACAATAAGAACAACAACATACACATTGATATCATCTAAAAACAATAAAGACAACACCTTTAAGTATACAAATAGATTGAGAAAGTGCTATAGAAAAAATACATTATTGTTTTTTAAAATTATGTTTTTTCAGTGAAAATGTATATGGTTTTGACTCTGACTTCAAAATGATTTGTATTTGTTGAGAGTATTAAGTTTATAATAAAATTTTTTTAAAAGAAATTTTAGATGACTAGTTTTATTTAGTTTCTTTCATGACTACTTTGGGTTTTGAATGCAGGCGCAGAATTCGGATTTGTTGTGATGAATTGAATCTTCTAGTTCCATTCTGCAATGCTGAGACTGATAAGGCAACAACTTTACAGTGGACAACAGCATTCCTGAAATATATTCAGGAAAGACATGGAGATTCTCTGAAGAAGGTTAGTAAATAGGCCAAAGTAAATTTTCAGAATTTCATTTTAAAAGCCCACAAGTAATTAAAAGTACTTGGCCTTCTTTATTTTACCAATTATTTTTAGATTGGGATCCTTTATTATTTTCTGAAATATTGCCATCAGGATATTGGGTATAATATCAGGAAATAGATAAACATTAATATAATATTGTTACTTAACATTTAGTAAAAGTTAAATGAGAATTACAACTAGCTAACAATATGTAGCTAACCAAACATCAAACTGGCATTCCAGATTACCAGTATGTTATCAGAGTTAATTGATTATTAAAAAACAAATATTTGAATGCCTAATCTATGTATAAGCTACTACTAGATGCTCAGGAGATGATAGCAGAAAAATAAGTTTGAGTCATTGCCCTAAGAGAGTTTGAATCCTAGATGGATGTGAGACATATATACATTAAAAAAAATTAACAAAAAGTGGCAGTAATTGTTAAGTATCAAACAATTGTTAAATATCAAAGTGGTCCAGACAGTAAATTCTCCCTGGGGGAAGAGATTAGTGTACTTTCTTTTAGAGCAATCTGGAAAGGCTTCAATGAAGTATGAGTCACAAATGTACATATTTATGTGTGCTTTAGCTGTAGCATTTATTATATAGATGGTATTTCACACTTATTGAATTTGGATCCTCAGAAAACCATGTTTGAATGCTAAAGTTTGTATTGGACAGTTTTGTCAATGCCTTGTTTCATCCTAAAATTATTTTTGCTGAGGTGGTTTTATTTTATTTTGATTGTGCTATGCTTTGGGATGGTTATGTTTGCTATAGATATTGATTATTTGTTTCTACTACTCTGGGAATATGCTTGTCAGTCATCCTAAGGATGGGTCCTGGTAGAACCCACCTATGGGACCGTGATTTATAAAATAGAATATAAACTTATTACTATTTACATTGAAGGAAATACTTGTTTAATCTACTAATCACTACTGGACAATGCATCCTACTTTCACATAGGAATTTGATTTGGAAACTAAAATTAGAGATTTATTTAGCAAATAGGAAACTGCAAGTATTAAAGATATTTCTAACTGGATCATGGTAAAGCCTGATAGATCCCCCATTTCCACTACAGGGTCTATACTTGTCCAGGCTACAGAGAAAACACTAACAGATAGGGCATCCCTCTATTGGACAGTGCTTATTTGGAGTGATACCAAGTTTGTTTCTTCTTCATTCTCCCTTTTGTGTTGTCCATATTAATGCACAAGTCTCATGAGTCACTATTTCATCCATTTCCTGGTTTTTGTCTTTATAGTTGGCACACTTAATTAATCATATTGTGTATCAATTGTGTCAGATTTATGTCTATATGAAGTATTACACTAATTTATAATGTGGCTTTTCTTATGTTGTAGTATTATTTATTTTTAATTAAGTGAAATTTTTAATCCTTTTGAAATTTGTCTTTTATTGGTTTAATAAACTTTTTGGTGTTCAACTTTGCAAATCTACCAGATATTCTTAATACCTATATAATGGATATGGGATTCTTGCCTGCTTTTTTTTTTTTTTGCACATGAAACTGCACATTTATTATGCACAACTTGCTATTTCTTTTAAATACATAATAAAGTTATCTTGTAAATTACTTTTTTTCTTTCCTCTACCCCACCCCTACCCTAGAGATAGCTATCATTAGACTTTTCTGCACCTGCTACCCATTATTCAAAGTTCTTCCCTTTGGATTCAAATAGAAAAAGTCTAATCCTTCTCACACATAATAGCCCTTCAGATATTTGAAATTAATTTTCATGTCTCTTCACCTCCACCCCATTTCTTCTTTTCTCCAAGCCTAAATATCCCATTTCTTTTCTTGCCTGCTTTTAATAGAAATGGGAACTAGGTCATTACTAGCATAATAATTTGGTAATATGTATAAGCTTCCCGAACATCGGAAATTGGACACATACATCCACCTTTTTATAACTTGTCTAAAAAAGTTTTGTTTTTGCCTCTTTTTTTTTTTTACCAGTTTCTTTATTCTCCTTCCACTGAACCTTTCCTTATTTAAACAGTTAAACAAAATCAATAGCATTTCACAACATATACCACATTATTTATCTATAGTCCCTACCTCTCCACTGAAGAGGAAGTAATGTTTCCTTATCAGTTTTCTTTGTCCCAGATTATTAATTACAATTCATCATAGATTAATTACTCTTTAGTGTTATTTACATTATTATAGTCATTGTGTATATTGTTCTCTTGGCTTTTCACTGCATTACTTTGTACAATGTCTACCATATTTCTCATACTTAAGTTTCTCATACTTGTTTTCTTATTCTTACTCCATTACATTCATATACTGCAATATAGGCATCTGTTCCCAATTAATGGGCAACCATGTTGCTTCCAATTTTTTGCTACTAAATTGTGCTGTTAGGAATATTTTGTTTTATATTATAGGACCTTTTTTTCTGTCATCAATTTCCTTAGAATGTGTTCAGTAGGGTGATCACTTGGTCAAAGGTTTGAACAGTTTCCTTAAAGTATGTTCAGGAGGGGGATCATTTGGTCAAAAGTTTAAACAATTAAGTGACTTTACTTTCACAAATTCTGAGTTAATTTACAGAAAGATTTTGACAAATTCTTAGCTCTACCAATAGGGTAGACCTCTCCAACATCGACTATTTCTGGTTTTTATCATTTTGCTAATTTGGTAGATACGAGCATTAAGTTTACATTTTCCCCCTTTTGACTAGTAAAATGGAACCATCTTTCATATGGTTTTTGCCATTTGCATTTCTTCTGAACACTGTTCATATCCTTTGTCCACCTTTTTATTGGAGTTCTCATATTATTGCTTCTAGGTAAAATTATCCCTAAATTTGACCAGCAAAAAATGATTAGCTAGTTCTTGATAGTTCTTTAGGAATTAAAACATAAATAAAAACACATGTGTCTTTGGTCAGAAGGGATTTGCATGAATTAAGACTAAGAAATGTCACATGGCCAAAGATCATATTTGACCCAGTTCTCATAATTATTCAAAGTATTACCAACAACTGAGGTTGAAATTCTAAATAGACTCAGAAGGTAGAAACTAAGAATGATAATGGGATTCTTAAAATACTTCAGGGGCGGCTAGGTGGTGCAGTGAGGAGAGCGTCGGCCTTGGAGTCAGAAGGACCTGAATTTGGATCCGACCTCAGACACTTAACGCACACACAAATAAAAACCTAGCCAGGTGACGTTGGGCAAGTTACTTACCCCCAATTGCCCTCCAAAAAGCAAAAAAAAAAAAAATACTTCAGACTAACCGTATAATCTGGAAAGAACACTTAATTATATAATTTAATTTCTGTAGTCAGATAAAGATAGTTTATCTGTCTCCTACATATGAAATAAGGCATTATGAAAGTAGGGATAAATGTTCTACTTTTATATAGATATGTACGGGCATGGTGACAGACTCAGTATATGCTGTCTGAGGACCATACCGGCTAAATTTGTAGAGATTCATCACCAGAAGGTGGACCCCCAGGTGATGATTTTCCTTGATCACACATGAAATTCTCTACTGAAGCATGGAGAGGTTTCAGTTTGTTGTCAGTGAAAAGAATACTTAATACATTGATGGAATAACACACCATTTATAACACTAAAACACAGACAGGTGTCATCTCTATTCACATGTATGAAGAACACTGCATTAATTTCATACCAGACATTGATCATCAAGTTCAGTCTAAATAAGAAATCCCATTGATATAGGAACCATTTAATTGACAGGGTTAATAAAAAATAAAAACATAATTGTAAAAATAAAGATATGTTTGTATTTCAAGTGAGTGTTTTATAGTATTTTGGTTTACAGTTAACATTAGGGCAAATATACTTTGTTAATGTGGGGTTGTACCTGAGCCATAGCTAATCTGTTTCCTAGTTCTTTGTATTGATAAGTATAAGGTACTAAGTCTGAATGTTCTTTGCTTACTTGGAATTCAGCTTTAGTTGTGGGCATGAGTCTCATAATTGCAAAATGTGAATATCAGTGTTAGTCACATGACATCTTTCTTAAAGAATGAAAATAAGTTATTAAAAAAAACCCTTCCATTAGTTGTATTTTTGTATATATAAGTTTATACTTATTAGTGAAAGAGAAAGAAGGAAAATTAAATGGGGAAAATATCAGTAAATATCCATAGCTATACACTTGGTCATTCCATTGGTTAGGGTTTATGAGATCTGTTGATTTTACTCTGACCTATACTCCCTAACCTATACTGTAAAAATACATGACTTTTTTCATCTTGGTGAGTTGGGGTGGGGACTGAGTGCAGTACAAGTATGCATAGATTTGCTACTGATCATCACCACTAGAAAAAAACATTTAAGATGCATGCTTTATTAAGAGTAGATTGTAACAGCTTTATCACTTATGAAAAAATATTAATTTCACTACATAGTACTTTTTCATATTTAGAAGAAATTTTTACCATTTCCCTTTATCTGATGTTTTTATTTAATACAAAGCACTGTACTATCTTCCCAGAATACACATCTGTAGACTAGATTTAATGGACCATTTATATGTTTTGGTCTCCAGGTTTTTTTTTTGTTTGTTTTTTTTAAGTGCCTTTGTTAAGCAGTTTAAATAAGGTAAAAGCACCTCACCATTTTAGAATTTTAATACTAAGACAGGACATTTGGGATACCATCTATCTAGTCCAACCTTCATATTTCACAAATAAGTAAACTAAGACTCATCCGAGGCTCATCCAAACAAAAGACTTATCCAAGGGCAAATTGCTTATTAATGATAGAGTACAAACTTGAACCCATGTCTTTTGACTCCCAGTCAAAGATTCTATCATAATTATAATGTCTCCTTACAAATTCTCCCACACTCTCCACAGCAATGTTCAATTTTGTTTCAACCTTTGGACACATGCCATTTTACACAGAAGAATAGTTCTAGTAATATGTCTCAGGAGGTAAAGTGTAAAATAATATCCCTCATCTTGAATTGCAGCAAGCTTCTGAAGCACTTTACATCCAGAGAAAAATATTAAAAGAGTTCGTACTCAAGAGTATAAGATGTAAAGAATATGTTTGGGAATGGGTAGGTAATTGGTGTCTAGTTTTTTGAAAGAAGATGGATTTTAAAAATAAAAAGTACCTTCTAAAATACAAAACAGTGGTATATATAAGCTACATTAATTGTATTAATTAAGAATTTTGCAGGCATGTTTTAACATTGCTAGTATAGTCTTGCCTGTTAGTGTTATTAAGTAATTATAATAATTGCATAGTGAAGTAGTATGTGATACTTTTCCTAAAAATCAGTAAAAAATAAATAGAAAAACTCCTGTACTTTTAAAAAATATAAATTACTTTTTCTGAGTAGGTAAAATGGCTTTAATTTTTTTATTTTTATTTATTTTATTTATCCCAAGATTTGAACTAAAAGTTAACCATAGTTTGAGAATTATAATTTACTTCTCGTTTATATGAGCACTTATTTGAAACTATTTAATAAGCTCTGTTAAAAGAGAATTTTATGTTTAATTTATATTAATATTAAAGCAGCATTTTTGTAAACAGCCTAAATGTTTATACTTTATTAATTTCAAGCTTAGTAGTTTTATATCTGAATGCTACTTACACAAATTCAATATATTAAATTTATTATCATTTCTTGACTTTAGGAATTTGAAAGTGTATTTTGCGGTAAAACGGGCAGAAGGCTAAAGCTGACCAGACCAGACTCATTAGTAACATGTCCAGTTCAGGAAAATCTACAGAATAGCCCTGCTATGGAGATCAAGTAGTTTGAACTGAATACTTAGTATTTTTACTAAATATATGGCTATCCAGGGATGATCCTTACCTATTTTCTACAATTCTGGAATTCTTCTCTCATTTGTCTAATTTTATATTGACAACATTTGTTAATGGGATTCCAGTAGTAGTGACTTACTGGCAAAATACATTTTGTAAAAATACCTATATAGAACATTAAATATTTGTTCATAAGTGTCCTCTTAGACCTTTGGGGGACCAGCAGCAACAAGAAAGCATCTTGACAATAATTAGTAAGTAATTCTTCAATTATCAATGAAATCTATCATGTTTTTCTAACATGATACATTATAAAAATATCTGAACAATCTATTTGATTTGTGTTCATCCTTATTGAAAGGTACATTGCTTTTATTTTATTTATATTTCAAATATGCCCACTTAGCAATTGGAACAAAGTTAAATTGTTCTTGACTATAAGTAGTTTGGAAATGATACTGTATTTGAGTTAATTTGCCAATTATCTGTCCCCCTTGGAATTATATTTTCAGTCATACAGTACTGTTTGTTTGCATTGTTTGCAAAATACAGTACTGTTTTAAACTATTTTACCACAAGCTTTCCAAATGTTTCTTTAAAGCTGCTTTTGCCCATAAATGGTATGCTGTAAACAATGGATTACTTATATGCACAGAATATTTTCATATTGAGAGTAATTGCTCTATGTGATAATAAACTACAGTGTTTTGAACTAAATACTTTCAGACTTGAGTGGCTTTATTTATTACAACAGATGACACCAACAGGCTTTAAAATACATACAAAGTCACCTAAAATAAATACTGTAAAATCACAGATATTCACAAATTTGTAGCAATTTATTTTTAGACAAAAATAAGAGTTAAAGAGGTAAATCTGGCTAGAGCTCTGTGTGTATAGGACATCACAAAATTTTTTTAAATTTCCTTTTATTTTTAATAATACTGTGTCACCAGTTTAATATTGCTGGATACAATGAGCTTCCTTTTTTTTTTTAAACTGGGATTCCATCATAATCTTTGGCTGTGTGCACAGTATTCGTGAAAAAGTGAGGTTTGGTATAAACATGTTGCTGAATATCCTTTGTCTTCTTATGGAAATATACAAAAATTCTCCCCGGAAAATTTTATTTACATACATTTAACCCCTTTAGAAGTGTTTTAGATTTATTGCTTATGGCAAGTTGAGGTATGAAATCAAGTTTAATTCTTGTACACAAATAGACAACTATGTGTAGTGAAAAAGGATATTAAAAAGAATAGAGCCTTTCTGCAAGTAGGAGGAGGATTTTGTTGCCATTAGAAGTTATTGAAGAAAATTAAGCTTTTTTTTTTTAAAGAAGGGCACATATAAGGTTTTGAAAATGCTTTCATTGTAGTGCTTCATTGAGCTGAATTACCATGTACAACTTGAGCTCATTAAAATTAATAAGGGAATACTGTCTATCTGTGGAACAATTTGTCTTTTCATAATTCAATGTTTACTCAAATATTCAGTCATTGGTCCATTTCTTTAAAGTTACATTTATGAGCTTCTAGGGCCAGATTTTTCCCCTCCTCCTCCTATAATAGCTCCTTGACAGGCTGAGGTATCACAGATCCCTGGAGTTCCCTGAGCACCAATTGCACCAGGAATGCCAGGATCACCTGGAAACCCAGGTTCACCATGGGCACCATCTCGACCATCTTTACTAGTTCCAGGAACACCTTGAGGTCCTTAAGAAAGATTGCAAGGAGAAAAAGTTAGGTAGAGCTTGAATACAGTTTTTACATTATCAGTTCTGTAGTACTTAGCTTTTCTTTTTAAAATATAGCTCAATAAGTGGTTATTTTATTCCTGCTGTAGGAGCCTCTCTGTTTACCCTTTGCCTTGCTTATGTCTTATGCAGAAATGGCTAAAACCACTCCATAGATAAAAAAAAACATGTTTACTCATTCAAATTTAAATGCCAACTCTTATGTTTGACAATCAGATTCTAGGATGTGGAGAGAGGTACCCAGGTATGAAGGAATTTACCCTTCAATACAGAAGGAACATCTTTGATAAGGACCTATGTTGTTAAATAATTATTTCATAGTGTTAAAAATGGTTATTAAAATCTTTAATAAAATTGTTTATTTTTATCATACTTTTCAAAATGGTAAAGAGGAAGGTCAAGGGAGTTAATCTAGGAATTGTTTTATTTTTGCCTTTATTTGCCTACTTATGCATTGCTGAAGACAATATTTTCCTCATAAGTAACTAAATTTTAAACAAATGTTTCATTTAAATATTCTGTCAGAAAACTGGAATGTTGACAATAAAGCAAGATATCCTGTGTAAAGATACAGTGTTCTCATACCTTGAGGTCCTTGATCTCCATCAGGCCCATCAATGCCTACACCAATAGCTCCTTTGTCTCCTCTGTCACCCTGATCACCTATATTGAGGTATTGTGATATAAAAATGATTTAAAATAACAAGATCCCAATAAATTTGAAATTCTCCTAGTATAGTATTATAATAATGCCAATTATAATTTGTGTTAAAACACCAATGTTTAATACTACCTCTGGTTTTTTGCTTTTACATTGCATTTTACATTTGCTATTATTCAAAAGTCCTCTTCTGATGCCTCATTGTGATATGGGGGTGACTGTGTGTTCTCTTGAGACTATGCCAGTGAAGCATAAGCTCTGGCTGGTCCTTCTAAGGAAAGGCAAGCTGGAAAGGCATTGAATATGGGACCAACCTTATTCAAAGAGGCTCATCACAAGAAGTATGGCCACCAGATGATGATTTTTTTTCTGACCAAAGCATCTTGTGAAGATGCCTACTCTGGTGTAGAGGGGCTGAGAACTGTGTTAGTGAAGGGATGTCCTCTCTGATGAAATCACAGATCTTTTAATGTATTTAAACAGTGCTGCAGACAATTTCACTTACAGAAATAATTGTGGAATCCTACAAATGAGATACCTGTTTGTGTGGTTTTAAGACATTTATTTCTATTCAGTGCTAGGAACCTAGCAATATTATAAATGACCCACTGCTGTAAAAAGAGAGTTATAAATAAAAAAACCTCTTTGGTCTTGGTGGTGGTGCTTTTGGGGTAGGCGGTTTTCTCATATTCTATCTCCAGAGGCAAGATGGAAGAATATACAAATGAGGTAAAATCTGAAGCACAGAGAACAAGGAGGCACTAAGATGTCATTGGAGGACTTTGGGGCAGCCCCTTCATTGTCCTGGCATTGTGACACTGTGCTGTAAGAGCAGCTATGATAGCTGTTATTTATAGAACACTTGCCCTGAGCCAGGCTCTGTGCTAAATGCTATACAATAATCTCATTCGGTCCTTACAACAGCCCTGGGCGGTAAGTATTATTATTATCCCCATTTTTCCGTAGAAGAAACAGAGATAAACAGAGCTTAAGTGACCTACCTAGGGTTACATAAAGCAGTAAGTGCCTGAGGTAAAACTTAAGCTCTGGTCTTCCTGACTTCAGGCCCAGTGATTTATCCACTGAATACAAAAGGGGAAAAAGTGGCTCCTGCCCTCAAGGAGGTTACATTTTACTGAGGGGAAAGCATAAAAACATACATACATAATACAGAGCATACTAAAGGGAAGGCCCTAGCATCAGGAGGAGATGAGAAGGGAATCCTGGAGGAGGAAGCACTTCAGCTGAGTCTTAAAGGGAGCCAGATTCTAAGAGTCTGAAGTTAGGAGGTAGAATATTTCCCATGGGGACAGGCAGTACAAAGGCACAGAGATGGAAAACAGAGCTTTGTGCTTAATGAACAGAAAGTAGCCCAGTGTGGCTAAACCATGGAGTGTGTGGAGGAGTAATATGTTAAAAGATTGGAAAGATAGAGATCAAGTTGTAAAAAAATTTAAATGCCAAACAAAAGTTTATACAGGGTGTCCCAAAAATCTTAGTCCCTGATTTAAGTGTTAATGGCTTTATTAATTTTTAATAAGCTTTAATAGCTTAACACTACACTGAATTTTATGACACCCTATATTTAATCCTAGAGGCAAGGGGTGGGGAGGGAAAGGAGAGGGACAGGCACAACAAGCTTTTTAGTGGGGTGAGGAGGGGGGAGGATGATACTGGTTAAACCTACACTTTAGAAAAATCATTTTGGCAATTGCATGGAGAATGGAATGGAGTGAGAAGAGAGATGAAGCAGGCAGTCCCATTTAGAAAACTATTGCAGTAGTCTAGGCCAAAGGTAGTAAATATCCTAAATTAAAGTAATGACTGCTAGTAGAGAAAAAGTGACATTTGCAAGAGGTGTTGAAGAGAAAGAAATTACTGAACTTGGCAACAGAGTGGATATATCATGTGAAGGAGAAAAGAGTCAAGGATGAGGTTATGAAACTGGGTGACTGGAAGGATGGAGGTACCCTGAACAGTAACAGAGAAATTTGGAAGAGGGGTGGGTTTTGGGGAAAAGATGAGTTCTGTTTTGGAAATGTTAGGTTTGAGATACTTATGGGACATCCAGTTCTAAATGCCCAATTTGGCAGTTGGTGATGTAGGTCTCTAGCTTAAGAGAGTAACTAGGACTGGATAAATAGATCTAGGAATCATCCCCATAAATCATCCCATAGGATGTGATGAGGTCATCAAGTTGAAAGCAGTGTGGAAAGCGAAGAGAACCTAAGAATATCTTAAAGGGTAACCACAGTGACGTAAATGAAAATCCAACAGAAAAATACTGCAAAAGAATAGATGTGGAGAACCAAGAAAACAGAACCTTGGAAACCAAAAGAGGAAAGAGTGTCAAATGCTACACAGAGGTCAAGAAAGAATAGGATTTGGAAAAAGTCATTAAATGATCATAGGTAATTTCTGGGGGAGAATTTCAGTAGAATGCTGAGGTCAGGAGATATTGCTCAGAAGGTTAAGAATAGGGTGAAAAGAGAGGTCGTGGAGGTATTGAGTACAGATAGGTTCCCAGAGTTTTGGTGAAAAGAGGAAGAAAGATAAAGGATAATATGTGGCAGACATGGTAGGATCTACTAAGGGTTTTTTGGTTTTGTATTGTTTTAAGGATGGAGGAGGTGGGCACATTTGTAGATAGCAGAGAAGAACCAGTAGTTGGGGAAGAACTAAATTAGAGTGGGGATTATGGTTGGGGCAATCTGCCAGAGATGTAAAGGAATGTGATCAAGGGTACATGTAGAGGGGTTAGCCCTAGCAAGTAGAAGGGCACCTCATCACAGATGAGATTGAAGGAGAAGATAGTGAGGGATGATGTAAAAGGGATGTGAGGACAAAGACAAGAAAGCAATCCATGTTCTTTAGGATTTATATGCTACTGGATCATATATAGTACCCAACACTGAGAACCATTAAAGATTAGTGTTAACTTTCAACTGTACTTTTCAAAACCTTGCTGGAATATTGTGATAGTTATCAGTTTAGTAAGGCATCCTACTAAGCCAAGGGTTCTTAATCTCTTTCGTGTCTTAGACCTCTTGAGCAGTCTGGTGAAATCTCTGGCCCACCTTCTTCAAATAATGTTTCTAAATGCATAACATAAAATACACAGGATTATAAAGAAAGCTATTTCACACCACTAAAATGCCACCAATGAAATGTCTTCTGCCACTTCCTCCACACTTCTCACATGAAGAAGTGACTCTTCCCTTTACCAAGGCAAACCCCTTCACGTACTCTAGTGAACCCATACCATCCTATGGGGCTTAGTAAATTGTTTCCTCTATAATCCCCACTCATTCTGTCTACTGGCTGCTTGCTTACTGCCCACAAACATGCCTACATTTCTCTCATTCTCAAAAAAAACTTCAATTGATTTCTCCATCTCTGCTAGCTATATCCTATATGTTATCTCCCTTTTATGGCTAAACTCCTTGAGAAGACTGTCTACAATGCTACTTCCATTCCTCTCACTTTTTTCTCAGCTCTCTTCAAACTGGCTTCCACTCTCATTATCCTGTTGAAATTTACCAACAATCTTTTAATTGCCCCATCTAATGGCTTTTTTTTTTTGCTTTGTGGAGGGCAATTGGGGTCAAGTAACTTGCCAAAGGTCACACAGCTAGTTTTTTTGTTTGTGTCTGCGTTAAGTGTCTGAGGCCGGATCCGAACTCAGGTCCTTCTAACCCCAGTGCCGACGCTCTACTCACTGCGCCACCTAGCCGCCCCCCATCTTGTGGACATCTTAAGCTCAACATGTCCAAAACTGAACTTATCTTTTCCCCCAAACCCTCCTCCCCTCCAAATTTCCCTATTATTGTTAACATTCAGTCACCATGCTTCAAAACTTAGATGTCAGGGCAACTAGGTGGCTCAGTGAATAGAGCCTGGAGTCAGGAGGACCTAAGTTCAAATGTGACCTTAGACACTTAACACTTAACTAGCCATGTGACTTTGGACAAGTCACTTAACCCCAATTGCCCCTCCAAAAAGCAAAAAAATAAAAACAACCTTAGATGTCATTCTTTCTCTTTCTCATCCCCCATACTCAAATCAGTTGCCAAGTCTTGTCATTTCTACCCTTGTAGTATCTCTAGACACCCCCTTCTCTCCATTCAGTCTGATACCATCCTGGTACAGGCCCTCATCAGTTCCTACCTTGACTACTGCAGTAGTCTGCTGGTGGGTCTCCCTGCCTCAAACCTCTCTCCCTACTCCAAAATTTATCTTCCTAAAGCACATGTCTAGCACACTGCCCTCTCTACATCCAAACAATACTAGTGGCTTCCTTTTGCTTCCAAGATAAAAGGTAAAATCCTCAGTTTGACTTATAAAGCCTTTGATAACTGTCTCATTCCTACCTTTCTAGTCTTCTTACACCTTACACCTCTTACATACTCTGTAATTCAGTGATAATAGCCTTGAACACAAAATTCCGTCTTCTCACTGTGCATTTTCACTGGCTTTCCCCTTTGCCTGGAACTCTTTCCATCTTCATCTCTACCTCCTAACTCCCTTTGCTTCCTTCAAATCTCAACTAAAATTACACATTTAAGAAGCCTTTCCTAATCCTCCTTAATACTAGTGTGTTCCCTTTGTTGACTATCCCCAATTTATTATTATCCCCCAAACATGTATGTGTGTATTTATACATGTGTATTTATATATACATACAAATTATATATACATGTGATATACATATGTGTGTGTGTGTGTGTGTGTGTATATATATGTATAAACACACACACACACAGTTGTTTGTGTTTTGTCTCTCCTGTTAGATTGTAGGTTCCTTGAGTACATTAGCTATCTTTTGCCTTTGTACCACAGCATTTAGCATTGTGCCTGCTTTGTACCAGGCACTTAATTTATACTAGTTGACTGAATTATATCAAAATATGTTATCAAAATATTTAGGCTGATAGTTATAATGCATATGATTCAGAAAACCTTTGTCAAAGTACTTAATAAAAACAAAGAAACTGAACTACATATGATTGACAAAATGAGTTGCTTAATATTGTTTGTCCCCTAGTGTTGGCATTCCTAAATCACTAAAAGGAAATTCTAAAATAGTTACTAAATATGCTATAACATTACTTTTCAAAAAATGTTTAATGTGAAAAACTGAAAAAATGCAAGGGAAATTTTTTTTGGAAAGTAATTCTGTATTTTCTAATCCTGAAAATTTTTGCCTTTGAAAAAATTACATAAGTATGTTTCAGAAATAAATCAGTTATGCTAGCTGGGGCCATGTTTTAAAATGAAAAAGTCCTTTAAATTAACTGTGAGTTTAGTTTACATATACAACTGATTTTGTAGTGATAAAATGAGGTAAATTTTAAAGACCATTTTAAAATGAGGAATTCAAAAATTTCACTAGTTCAAATTATTTTGCATTGTTATATTCTTCCTATGTTAAGATCTACATTCAGAGTTCTTCTAAGAAAAAGGAGTCCTAAATCATATTCTTTGGACTACAAATCAGTGGTAGTATCCAGTATTAGTTTTCTTTCCTACTCTAGACATACATTAAAAAAAACAACAACAACAAAATACCATCAACAAGATCTAAGTTCAAATGCCATCTGAGATACTTACTAAATGTGTGGCCCTGGGCAAGTCACTTAACTTCTGTCTGCTTCAGTTTCCTCAACTGTAATATGGGGATAATTATAGTACCTACCTCCCAGGGATGGTGTAAGGCTCAAATGAGATGATGTTGTAAAGCACTTAGCACAGTGCTTAGCACCCAATAGGATCTACATAAATGCTAGCTATTATTATTAATATACGTATATATATAAGTATATATTCTAATTTCATGTTTTATTTGTTTGAATTAAAACTTCCTTAGTTCATGTATGTATATTAGGAAATTCAGTATCATTTCTAAATGATGGCTAGTTTACATGTGAATTTCCTAGTTTTACTTTATTTTATGAGGATCTAGGTTTATTCAATATTCATATATTGACAATTGTAACTAAGACATAAACTGATCAGTGATTAAACTTCAAAATAGGGATGGGTGTGGAACTATGATTGCAACAGTATAGGGAATTCCCAGGGGAGGAAATTCCCCCTATATATGCAGATTGGCACCTTCTCTTCATGTCTTAGCTGCTTAACTAGAGCACTGAGAAGTTAAGTGACTTGCCCAGGGTCACAGTATATGTCAGAGCCAGGACCAAAACCCTGGATTTTCTGGCTTTGAAACTGTCTCTCTACCCACTGTGCCATGGTCTCCAAAGTAGGAATTCACATCAGGATTCTTCAAAGAATATCTCAATTATTTTTCCCTATTTTGTGGAACTTTGGCCTTGTTTTATTGGTTAATTCATCTTTTATATTTTTCTCCAGATGATTTCCTCACAAAATATCATTCTGATGTGGTCCTGCAATTATTTTCCCCCAATGCTTAAGATGCTTTAAAATTTGTTGTATTTAGGGGAATAGAAAAGAATATAACACATGGCCTCTTCCCTCAAGGAATTTATTTGAATTTTTTTTTGCTTTTTTTTGGAGGGCAATTGGGATTAAGTGACTTGCCCAAAGTCACAGGGCTAGTAAGTGTGTCAGGTCCTCCTGACTCCAGGGCTGGTGCTCTATTCATTGTGCCACCTAGCTGCCCCCCCCCAAAGAATTTATAAACTAGATGGCATGTTTCTCTCATTTTATGTAGCTGTTAAATTAGTTCTGTAAAGCTAAACCTTGAAAGAAATAGGTTAGCAAAGAAGAATGAAGAAGGCAGTTCAGTCTGGGGAGCTTTCTGAGTAAAGATCAGAAGTCAGGCACATGGTTGTTTTGGTTTGACTAGAATTATTCCAAACCACTAATTTACAAGAAATAGTGATTTTTTCCTCTATGTTTTTCCTCACTTCTGACAGTCTCTTGGTTCCCTTGTTTATGGGTTATTCAGACCCCTAATCTCTATTTTGGTCTTCTTTTGTTCTTTTAGTACCTCTACCTGAATATATCTCAGGTCCAGGAAGTGAGTGAAATGAAAGAAAGAGCAATCTGTAACAATTTGGTGCAATTCTGATTTGAGAAGAACAGTTAAAATTGGGAGGGTCCACTACGGAATTTACAATATCAGTAGAGCTACAACTCACCTCTGGGACCTGGATCTCCTAGCTCTCCAGTTGGACCTCGATACCCAGGTGGCCCACGAGCACCAGGATGGCCAATAGATCCTGATGGACCTGGAGGGCCTGGGGGACCAGCTGGACCAGGTCGGCCAATTGATCCAGGCGTTAGAGGTTTCCTTAAGTTAGCAGCTAACTGTGCAATTTGTTCTTTTTTGGGGGGGAGGGGTAGAAAACAGGGGAGAAAATGTCAATTTTTGTTAGGTATAGCATATGGAAGAGAATTCATGTATGCATTATCAGAGATATTTTTGGAGAAAACATGAAAACCATGTCCAGTCTTTTAAGAGCCAGAGTCAGTGTTATATTAAGAAATTTCTCCTTTAAAGAAAGAAATGTTCCATGTTTTTTCTTTAAATCACACAACCAAAACTAGTTTCCTTTTATGAATAGCACAAAAACCTTTCAATAGAATTAGTGACAGAGCTAAAAAAGACTTTCACTGGTCATCTAATTCATTTCCAGCTAAATTATGTCTACTCCACATATAATATAGTATTATCTTAAATTCAACTAAGACAACCCCTAGGAACTGGAGCAGAGATACACAAGTGAAACTAATTTTCTACTGTTTCTTTTACATCAGGACCTGAGTATTTTCTGAAGCCCCCCCTGTAACTCCCAATAACCACATTCCTACCTCAGGTCCAATCACTATGGTAACAATAGCAATAATGGTAACAGTGGTGATGATGACACTATTATTGTCACCTTACCTTTGTTTAACAATTTACAGTTTTCAAAGCACTTACATGTACATTCTCTCATTTGATAAATTCAATAGCTTGAGGTAAGAAAGAGCCATGCAGTAGTTCTTTCCCTTCCCCTCTTCCCACCCCTGTGCCCACCAGTAGTGCTAGCAAAATTATCTTCCCTTCACTCCTCTCAGTTACCAGCTTGTTTATACACAAGCAGAAACAGGACAGAGAGAGTGAGGTTTTCGTGATATCCAACTAGTCTATATTTTGTTAAATAGGTGAAAAGAAGTGTAGATGGAAATCTGTACTTTATATAATTGAACAGATCCTAGTACTCACCATTAATCATTCCTCCACACAGTTCCCTTATATGTTGTTCACTGGCTTCTTTACCCTGAAATCACCAATTTTTTTTTAAAGCAAATCAGATCACAGATAATCTGTTTGGTACCCATAGCACAATTCAATTGGATCAATAACCTTTGATCCTTGTAAAGGGACCTGTGTGTGTGTGTGTGTGTGTGTGTGTGTGTGTGTGTGTGTGTGTGTGTCTGTCTGGCTGGCTGGCTGGCTGGCTAGAGTGGGTTTAATCCTGTTCCTCACATGTCCAGCCCCTGACCCCTACACTTCATATATAAAGTCAGTTAACACTCAGATTCCAATATGTATCTTTTAAGAAAGGGCAAAAAGAATACTTACAGGAACCCCAGGTTTTCCAGTAATTCCAGGGACACCTTGCACTCCTTGGAAGCCCGCTGGTCCAGGATGACCCGGGAGCCCTTGGACACCAGTGGTACCATTAGGACCTTGAATTCCTTTAGGGCCCAGCTCGCCTCTACTACCTGACTAAAAACAAAAAAAAGGAAAAAGAGAAAAAACAAACCCAGAAAGAGTGGGGGAATCAGAACTAGAATTTACAAACTATTTTTTAATGTTTGCACGTCTGTTTGTGAAATACTCCTTTGCAGACTTTTTGCAAATGCTTTTCTGAGTATAAACAAAAGCTTAGAAAATGTCTTTTATATCAATCACTCATCAGAATTTGCAAGTGCTTTATAGCTAATGCTCATAAAACATGTTGTTTGTTCTTATCATGGATGCTAACAACTGTTTTCTAAACACCTACCATGTGCTACATATTCTGAGCCTCAGAACGACACCTTTTTGTTGTTGTTGTTTTTAAATTTTATTTTAAAAAATATTTTTAATTCCAGATTCTCTCCCTCCCTCCACCCTTTCTCTTGAGAGGGCAAGAAATATGACACCCATTAAGAGCAGTCAGTGGTCTAATCCCGATCATTTCCATTTCCCTAAATAATTTCCCATCTTGGCTTGTTTATTTTGGATTGGTTTATATTCAAACAGCCACTTAACTCCTGCATTTGGAAAATAATAAACATAAATTCCTGTCCTTAGGAGAATCAAGCAAAAGGCAGATAGTTGGTTAAGTACAATCTCTCCCTCCTCCCAGAACCACTCTTAAAAAGAAAGAGAAAAAGAATCATCTTAAAACTCAGAAGATGATAGAATCCTTGGAGATGGTCCTTATACAGTCAGAAGTTCCCCAGAGATATGATAAACATATGTATTCTGAAACTTTCCAAGTTCAAATCTTTGACAATCACTTACCTCTCCTTTCTGTCCAACAGGACCATTAGGACCCTGGGGAAATAAAAAAAGGAGGTTAAGGGAAGAGTTCACGTTTACAAAGTTGCCTTTTTTTTTTATTAGCTAGAAGCCACTAACGTACCAATTGAGTAGAAGCACATGAACCTAGTTATAGGCATATTGTCTTTTTTTTTTTTAATTAATTTATTAGTTTAGTTTCAGTTAACAAGATTCAATTCCATAGTTCCTTGATTTTCAAATTTCCGTTACTTCCCTCTCCCCTCCCCCCACGACAGCATATAGTCCAGTATATGATCTGCAAATGCATTCATATTAGACATTATTCCAATTACAAAGGCGTATTGTACTAGGTGGGATGAAAGATGGTAAGGAAGAAATAAAATCAAACAATGAAAAGAACAAGATCATTTAGTTTGCTTCCATCAGGATTCAGGTTCAGTTCTTTCTAGTTATATCTCTGGATGGCGCATTTCTCACTTTCTTGAGTCTTTCGGGATTAACTTATATCACTGCATTGCTGAAAAGAGTCCAGTCTGTCATAGTTGGTCATCACAGATATGGTATGTCTGTGATTGTATACAGATTTCTTCTGATTCTACTCTTCTCGCTCAGCATCAGTTTGTATAAGTCTCTCCAGGTAATTATGAAATCTGTCACCTCTTCATTTCTTATAGCACAATAATATTCCATTACATTCATATACCACAACTTGTTTAGCCATTCCCCAGTTGGTGGGCACCCCTTCAGTTTCCAATTCTTTGCAACCACAAAAAGGGCTGCTATAAATATTTTTGTACATATGGGTCTTCCTCCCACTTGCATATTGTCTTTTTAAAAGTACACTGATTTGATGCTTCTGCCTATATATTCCAGTCATTTCATGACATGAAAATATACTTAAAAGTCACACTAGGGGTGTCTAGGTGGCACAGTGAATAGAGCACCGGCCCTGGAGTCAGGAGAACCTGGGTTCAAATCTGGCCTCAGATACTTAACACAAAAACTAGCCTGTGACCTTGGGCAAGTCACTTAACCCCAATTGCCCTCCAAAAAGCAAAAAAAAAAAAAGTCACAATGGACTCCCTAGCACTCCAAGACTATGTGGTTTGGGGGCATATTCCCTTCTCTGATAGAGCATTGTAAACAGTATGTCTGTTAGGTAGTTATTTGATTATAGAGATGGATTTAGAAATCAAACTAACAGTAGACTTGGTCCCTACAGCAAGGGGGAGTAAAAAAAAGGCATGATTTGTTTAAGATAGACTATCCTTCATATGTAACCATCACTTTCATCATTAATACAATTCAATAAAGTATAAGGTTTCCTAACTTACAGTCAATGATTCTCTCACTAGTCTCTCTTCTCTCTGTCCTCAGCAGCTAAGGGGAATTCAATTTCAAATCCTCAAGTGCTACAAAGAATCTTTATGTTTCTAATTACTTAGCCTTGAAAAAGTAAAAGTAATTACAATTATAAGGTATGGGCGAAGATCTTGAAAATTCAATGTGTTGTGATGAGGCTACAACAAGTGCATGAAGGTAAACTTATCTATTTCATCCAAAGACACAGAGGAAATTTAAGACCATCTTTGAAACACCAATTATTTTAAAGCTGGATAGATATTCTGAAATCCATATTGGGACCATAGTTGTTAACTTTGGGAGCACTGGTCTGGATAAATCATTGTCCTCATGACCAGAAACAGATCAGCTAAATTCTTCTTAGTTATACAGTAAGTAGCCAGTGGGGGTTACATACCTTTTAACCTTCAGAATGGGCCAACAGAGCATGTGCAAAAAATATTTCATTTCATGGAACACTTAGCCACAATTTATAGATTTTTGCCCATAATGAGAGAATCCTTTCTTACAACTAAAACTGCTTGCTTGAGTTAACTTAGTTAACTCAATGAGTTAACTCATTGACCCCTCTATATTGAATAATTATTTCTATAGTAAAAAGAAATAGATAGCCTATCTTAGGCACTTCACTTTGGAAAAATTTATACTATCAGGGAAACATCATTTCAGTGTTGTAATAATTTACTAAAGTACTTCTATTATGTGCTTTATCACAATGTGGTTCTCAAAGGCAACATTTGCCATTCTGAAAGCAAAGGTTACACCAGGTCTTGCCATTCTGTAAATGCTTCACATATAGGTTCACCACTCTATGTCTCAGGACTAGCCTATTCAGGAAGGTTATCATCAGAAGACTGATGGCAGATTTTTTTTTTGGCCACTACAATTTAAGAAGCCCTCCACTAAGGCATGACAAAGTTACTTTATGCGTGAGTGGATGGAGCAACCCCTGTTGCTGTATTTGCAGGTCTTTTGAAAGACTAAAATTTTATTTCCCAAAATTTCATTTCCCAGATCATTTGAAACCTACTGTATCCTCTGCTTTCCATTCCTCAGACATGTTCCATTACACCTAATACAGCTGTCCACTAAAAAGAAATGGTGTTGCTCATCATGATTTGTTGTTACTACCCAATTGTGAATTTCTGTGTTCTTACACTCAGAGTTCTTCCTTTTGAATTCTCATCTAGAAATTCCAAATTTCCCATTTATAGTTCCCCTTGGACTTGTACTACTTCTATTGCTATTGGATTTTAAAGATGGATTTAATCAAACATACCAGTTCTCCTTTGTCCCCAGGAAGACCATCAGCTCCAGCAATACCCTGAAAATGACATGCTTCATATTAACAGACTAGAACATTTGGAGGAATGGTCATCACTCTCACCTGAACTCTCTGATGTTAAGGAATTGAATTACTTTCACAGAACAAACTTAGTACAAACCAAGGTCAATTGCAGCTCAATCTCTGTAAGGCATAAACATAGAGTATTTGACAATGCATGTCATCTAGCATGATAACATTTTACCAGACCATTTTCTAGCTAAATTAGTTGGTGACCAGTTAGCTTAGATTTTTATTGTTTCAGATTTGGGAAAATCTGAGTTATATCAAGTACATCTGTCATTGCTACTGCTACTTAACCAGTTAGAAGTGGGCTAGGATTTCAAATCCAAATCTCCCAATCTCTTGCATGTACAAAGCTAAAGGATCTGAATTTTATTCAGGGAGTCTGAAGGCAGGATTAGCAAGTTGTAGCTGAGGACCTGGACAGACAAGCACAAAACTTTCCCACAAAGGAATGAAGGGAGAAAAATCTGTATGCATTCGAAGCAACTTCATTCTTCCCTCCCTGTTTCTACTGCACTCTCCCAATTTGTCCTTTTGAGCTAAGTGGAGATGACTTAGAAATCACTAATCACAATGGAGGCATTAAACTTAAAAAAACCAGACCAAACAATTTCGACCTCTGCCCCCAAATCAGTAGCTATGTATGTCATTGTGGAATTTTTTTTCTGCAAATGGTTTAGACTAGCTGACCACTGAGGTAATATCCTACTCTGAAATTCTATGATTCTATGAACATTTATTTTAATTTACCAAACTGAAAATCAAATATCTAGCTTAAGAGATAAGCATCCCTAATAGTTCTGTATCAGTCACAACCTCCTTTTCTCCTTGCCCTCTTTTCCAAATCATTTTGGACAGAGACTGTTCAGTTCTGTTTGTCAGTTATAGCTAATGAATCTCCTATTTGGTGGTCTTACCAAATCTTTATTGGTCATTCTGGAGATAAAAAGTCCCCTTTTTCAGTGAGCAGTAGTCCACAGATGGAGCCAGAACATGGACCACAGGAAGAGAGGGAAAAAGAAAGCCAGCCAAGGACACAAGTAGATAAAAATGCCCATAGTTCATTTGTTATCTGTCCTTATAAAATGTCTCTCCTATTCCACTAAACTGCCCAAAATTGAGTCTGAATCGGTTAAGAAAGTCACTACATCCCAGTTCTCACTAAAACTTTCCTTAGACTCAGGAAATTCAGTTACATGAGCTATGAAAAGAAATAGTGAAGTGTTCTGGGAGTAGTTATCTAGTTGAAAAACAGTCCAGCGATTATACTGAGCAAGGACATCCTTCTAAATGAAGCATGGCTTACAGCAATGGTCTCTATTCCAATATGAGCTATGTTATAGAATCATGAGAGTGTTATAGAGGGGTTTGCTCAGTAGTTAAAGCCTGGAGATGATGAAGCCAGAGCTGCAGTTTAAATTTGGATATGGGAATGGCTGAATCAGTCTTTCTCCACCACTGGAGGATCACTACTGCTATCAACAAATGGGTTGTCATTTTTGCATACAAAGGACAGCTCCTTTATTGGATCAATGAAAGTTTCCTAATCATACCATGAGATAGAAACCCTAAGTACATAGTATCTAGCTTGCATCATCATTGCTGTATTATTCTTTCTATTACATGGGATTGCAGCAACTGATGTCAATATGGATATTTCCACTGGAACTGAAGCCTGAAGTCACTGTTTAAATATGATCAGCACATGATATTTTTGCAAAATAGTGAAATCTGAAATAGTCTAATCCCAATAGCATGTTACTATATCTGTCAATATAAAATGAACCTGCTCCTGTACTGGAAATCAAACAAAAACAGAAGCAGCTGAAGCAGCATCTCAATTATCAGCAGAAACGTCTAGCATTTTCCTTGGGTGAAGTCATGAATTTTAAGCTATTTCTGTGGCATAATGAACCACAGGAACTTCTAAATTTGTTTAGCTCAACCCTCAAGCATCTTCCTTTGCTGCCTGTATGGAAGTGATTCTAGACTTTCGACGGGTATAACAACAAAACACAAGGTCTAGTAGTTGAAAGCATTAATGTTCAAACTTGTTGGATACATAGGTTTGCTGCCTAAGGCACCTACCTAAGTGTGCAGAAGCTTATCACTGAAAGGATGACTACAGGTGATGGATTTTTGTGGCTACAACTTATAAAACACCTATTGAATTGTGGAAGGCTATACTCAGCATCAACGGAGAACAGATAGGTTCTGATGAAATCATAAGCCTTCTACAGTTAGAGAAAAGACTAGGAACTGGACCATTCCTTTTATGTTTTCACTGAGATAGTAAGCAGAAATATCCCTCTTTAAGATTGTTTTAAGGCTTCCAAAAAGCACAGCCCAAAATCATAACAGCTGCCCCTGTGATCCAGGTATCAATCTAACAGTAAGTGGGAAACCTGTTTTGGAAAGAAGTCCAAGCTTTAACATGGCCATTTAAGTTCAAACATTTTCCCCCATGAGGGTGACTTGCCATAATTTATGTTCCAACAGTAGTACATTCTTTCTACAGGTGGTGAAGTTTAGAGGAAAATTCAATAAGCCATATAGGTAACATTGACTATACTCATCCCAAGAGAGATAACTGTGGTATATCTTGAGGGAGTGGAGTATCACCTGAAGAGCAAGGTGTGAATTACAAACCAGCTCAGAGTCAGAGAGGATGAAGAAATATCCTGTTCTTCATGGAGAAGCGTGAGGTGGCACAAACTGAAAAAACGTGGAGCTTCTTTTCTATTTTTTGGGGGGAGAGGGTGTTAATTTCTTTTTTACTATGTCAGTAGGAATTGTATCTAATCTGAAATATGTGCCCTAAACACTCTCTCCCACTGTTTGCCTCCTGAGTGAAGACAAACAGAATTCAGCTCCTCCACTCACCTGGTTTCCTTTGGGACCCATAGCTCCTGCTGGGCCCTGTGGAGAGGAAGAAAAAAGCAGCTGAGCTGAGGAATGACACCAATTCCTAATGTGTTAAAGGCGTTGTCACTGAGCCAGGGGCTACACTCACAGTCAGTGAGGTAGCCTCAGACCGGCAGAGCCCGGAGACCTTGCTGTTCCATATGCAGTTTGTGTTCACAGGGGATTACAATAAGATTTAAAGAAGTATTTGACAGTTACTGGGGGTGATTCCTTCCCTTTTCCTTTTTAATGCAAAGACTAAACACGTTCATTTTTTTCCTGTAAATAAAAAGTAAAGACAAAAATTTCCTATAATGATCATTAACGTGAAGTTGAATAATTATGTCTTTTCTTTTAACTAAACCTACCAGGAGAACTTGGCTCATATGGCTGTGCCTTCTTGAATGAAAGCAGTTATTGATATCTTCCTAAGCTTAGCAACCATCCTGCCTCTCTGGGCTTGTATGTCATCTCATCTAGGGGCCCCTAGAGCTTTTGGGTAATTTTTCCCAACCTCTGGAATGTCTAGCTTTTAGGTTAACAAAGGGTCTACTGTCCTAACTCCACAGGGCATTGACTTATACTGAACTTCCACCTTTAAGAATGAATCAAATTCTGAAGCATGAACTTCCCTCCATTTCCCCACTTGTCTGCCACGATGTACTGGGAAATAAGTGTGTCTATGTTCAGAGTGGGTCCACAGTGTCCCAAAAAGACATTCTTTTAAAAGAAAGGAACATTTTATTCAGTGGGGAAAGGGGAAATTCAGGTGTCTGAATGAGTCTGAAATACTTGTGGGATAATTCAAATTCATCATTTTTTATTTTACAATATATCCCATTATATTCCACTACACAATTTGTTAAGGTATTTCCCAATCAATGAGAATTTATTTTGTTTCCAGTTTTTAGCTGCTATGAACTCTTTTTATGAATGCAAAGCAATGGAAACAAAGTAGATGACCATTGATTGGGGAATGGCCAAACAAGTTGTTGTACACAAATAGAATAAAATATTAATGAACAGAAAGAAAAAATGGATGTGCTAAATATAGAGAAACCTGGCAATACATAGGAATTAATGCAAAGTGAAATAAACAATATATACATGACTAAACCAATGGAATGGAAAGAAAATAACCAAACAATTGAAACTGAATGCTGTGAAATTGGAATGACAAAGTTGGTCCCAAAGAAGAGACATGAGAAGCTATCTCTTGGCCTTCTCTGTAGAGGTGGAGGACTATATTCAGGTTATGTCAGATTTTTTTAACATGTTAAGTTTTGCTAAACATTTTTCCTCTTTTTAAATTCTTTGTTATAAGCAAAAGTTGGTTCTCAGGTGCAGGTGACAGGGAGGCTATATCAAGAAAATATAAGTGATGTAAGAACAAAAGATATCAATATAAAGTTTTTTATTAAGTGCTGCTATGTTGAAAGACTTAAGAACTCTTATCAGTCCAATGACCAACTGTGATTCTAGGGGACATATGATGAAACATGCTGCCTGCCTCCTGACAGAGAAGTGATAGACACATATTTTTTTGATATGGCCAGTGTAAGAATTAATTTTGCTTGACTGTTCTTATTTGTACTGAAGACTTTATTGTTCTTCCTTTTTCAGTTAAGTAGGAGAAGGGAAAGAGAGAAGGCAAGTTGTAGTTAACTGAAAAAAATAAAATTAAAATTTTTAAAAGCACTGCTTTAATTATTCTGGTATGTGTATGGCCTTTCTGTCTTTTAATTTGTGTGTATGTGTGTGTGTGTGTGTGTGTGTGTGCTCTGAAATTAGATCTCCATATCAAAGGATATGAAGAGTTTAGTAATTTTTCTCTAATAATTCCAAATTGCTTCTGGAATGTGGGACACTAGTTTGGTCTTTTTACCTAAGAGAAGTAAGTTGCTTTGCCACGGTTATGATTACCCTCAAAGTCCTTACTATCATTAAAAGGACTTTCAGAATATTGTGGTATAGTAGAAAGTGAATATAGAGGATTACAAGTCAAAAAGATTTAGATTCAAATCCAAGTATTGCCACTAACTTCTTGTGTGACTTTGGGCAAGTCATTTCCCCCTCAAGTTGAGGTTTTTGTTTTTTTACTAGACAAAGAAGTTGCTTTAGATGAGCTCTACTGTCCTTTCTAGCTCTAATATCTCTAAAACATTTCTAACATGTTAGGTGTAGACATGAAGCAAAGAATTCGCTCCCTAGTGCCCATAAACTTCTCAAAAAGGGTGGCACAGAAGAACCAATTCATTGATCTCAGGGAAAACCATAATAGCTCATTGCCTTTTGTATCCCAGCAGATTATTTCACCTACCCTGTCTCCAATACCACCTCTAAGGCCCTGGGGGCCAGGTAAGCCAGGATCTCCAATGCTGCCCTTCCGACCCTGTAGACAATATAGTAGGGGGGAAGTTGGTTATTGACATTTCTGAAAAATAATTCCAAGATAACAAAAGTTGCTTCCTGGGTGGAGCTCATTCTCTGTTTTCAGATTCATAACTCAAAAGGTGATTAACATAGACACAAGGGAAAACAGGAAGGGGAGGGCTGACCAATAATCCAATTCTTTTTTTGTGGCATTTTGTGAGTAACAACATTGTATCCTCCTGGGAAGAAATTTTCATCTCTTGATGCTTCTGGGTCTGGCATTTCTCCATTCTCACTAGACTGCAAGCCTCTGAGGGTAGGCACAATGTCAGTTTTCATCTTTTCATCCCCTGTGCTAAGCACAGGACCAGGTATTATCATAGATTCAAAATAAATTTTTATTTGAATTAGAAGTTATCATTCATGAAACCAACCACAAAATGGATTCCTTCACCCTTCTCCCCTACCCCATTTGTCTTAACTACACAGGCAATTGTTGATTATGTTGGGGAGAATTTGACAATTCTCCAAGTGCAAATATGAAGGACAAATTATAGATGATGGTGCTTTTATGAACAGCACATTTAATTCATAAGATTAGATAACCCACAACAGTGAATAATCAGGAATAGCAGAACAAAAGAAAATCATTAGGGGCGGCTAGGTGGTGCAGTGAGTAGAGCGTCGGCCCTGGAGTGAGAAGGACCTGAGTTTGTATCCGGCCTCAGACACTTAAGGCACACACAAACAAAAACCTAGCCGTGTGACCTTGGGCAAGTTACTTAACCCCAATTGCCCTCCAAAAAAGCAAAAAAAAAAAAAAAAAAAGAAAATTATTCCTACTTGGACATTGGGATGCATTAAGTAATATTCCCCTGGCTTCCTAATTATTTCTCTAAGCCGCTGGAATCACCCCAGACTCTGGTAAGTGGGCTTTTACCTTATCTTGGTGGGACCCAGGCCTTTACCTCACTTTCTGGTCATCTCCAAACCAAGCCACCTGCACTGCAGGCATCCTCACTACCTCCTCCCCACTGGAACTTAGACTCATCCCTTGGAATCGTTCTGGGTTCTGGAAGGTGAGCCCTTAAGTTTCCTGGATTGGGACTTACATCTCAGCCTCCTCCAAACAATACCTCTATGGGCACACCCCTTCCCTTGCCTTTACCCCTTTCTATCTTCCTTTTCTGTGTCATCTTCCCTCACTAGAATATAAGCTCTGTGAGGGTAAGGATTGTTTTCTTTGCTTCTATTTGTAACACTGAAGCTTAGCACAGTGCCTGGCTTATAGTAGTGCTTAATAAATGTTTTACCTATCCATTTAGCTATCTAAAATCAAGCTGCATTTCCAGAATACCCAATGCCAGGTGATTAGGGTCACTATATAGATGGTCAAAGAAAATACACTCATTTGATATGAGGAGTTGATTGTTGTTACCAGTTACAGGAGTGGCCTGATCCATTGGCTCCTACCCTCCCTGACTGTTCATTAGACTCCAGCCAGGAGTAGCTGAAGGCTCCAGCCCACTACTCATTCTTCTATATACTAAGAAAGAGCCAACAGGAAGGGGACCCCACACATTTTTGCCTTCCTGCCTTGACACCTGGCCCCCATTTTTCCCACATAGGAATGAATGGTTCTTCTTGAATATTATTCCCAATATGAGGCCCAAATTCTCTACCCCATCCCTTGCTGACTTTACTGACCTGAAAACCTCTGACTCCAGGGGGTCCTGGTGGGCCCTGGGGACCAAGTGCCCCCTGAAAGACACAAGCAAGAAATAAACATCATTAACTAAAGTGGTTCAGAAGCAACCATTGAGAAGAAGCAGCATAAAGCACAAAATAAAGCACAAAAAAATTAATTGGAAAGAGGTTGGTCTCACCAGGGTGAAATCAAAGGGACATAGCAAAGGACCATTGCATAAAGGGGAAAGGGGTTTCTTCCCCATCCCCCAACCCTAATTGGTCTAAAGATTCTTCATAATGGCTCTCTGTAGTAACAGCCCTTAACCTGATCCCCCAGAATATTAAACAGCTGGAAGATCATAGGAGGGTGAAATAAATGACAGGTTGAAAGATGAGATTTCTTCAATCTGCAAAGACAGAGGCTGAAAGAAGCCAAGATTGGGGTCTAGAGTCAAAGAGGAAGAATGTAGACCTGCTTAACAAATTCCTGTGTGGATTTGGCAGATGTAGTGACCTGTCTTAGAACTCAGAAGTTATTTTAGAACAAATTAAAGGCCATCTACTTGACATAATGGAGGCAAATAGATAAGACTTTACACTCACTCCCCAGCAGCAGGTACAGGCTCTAAATACAATGAATTCAGGAAGGAATTTTGACAAATAAAAAGGAAATGAAAGAAATCCAGGACTACTGAAGGGAAAATTGAGGATAACTGGGACCTTCTTGACCTCTGAGATTATGAAAGAGAAGACAAGTTTAGCCTACCCGAACCACCCCTGTCAGAGTTGGAATTTTGGGCTCCCTATGGAACATTATAGGGTTGACCCAGGAGAAATAGTCACCAGGTAAGACCCTTCCCCTTGGTGCTTAACTGAAAAGAAACAAGACAGTTCCTTAAATGGCACTGGTTTCCCAGGATCAAAATGTAGGATAATGTGGGAATCTATGACTTCAAGGCAATGCCATCTCTATACCCTAACGCAAAGGTCAAAAGGAGGTTAGTCCACAGCCATTCAGAGGGAAGATAAGAAAAGAAAACAGCCTTTTTCCCCTCCATGTTATTTCCTGGTCTTTTCAGTCTCCATGTTCCCAACATGAAACCTGGGAAAATCTTTCAAGGGGCCATGCTGAAAAGCCTAGATGCCTTCAGTGTGGTGGGGAAAGCATTTTTGTTGTGGTGGCATGACTTATCCATCCCACTCAATGCTACTTGATTTGGCTTGTGAAGGTTAAAACTGAGTTACTTGTTACTCACTGATGATCCCCTGTGTCCAGCTTCTCCTCTCTCTCCAGGAACTCCAACATCTCCCTATAAATACACATAAAAGAAGATCGGTGGGGGTAGTTAACAACATAGAAATTGCATAGCAGCAAGAACGCAAAATTCCTCGCTTCCATTTCCCACCCTGCTGTCATCGCCCCCATCCAGGTCCCCACCAGAATGAAGCAGAGAGGCAGACCAGCTATGTTCATTACCTCCTGCCAATGGGATAGTCCAACGTTGGCTGAGTCAGCCAGAGAAGTGGGCGAAAAGGGATTGGAGGAATAATAAAGTAATAGCTAACATCCACATAGTGCTATAAGATCTGCAAAGCTTCTTAAAGTATTACCTCATCCTCACAACAATCGTGGGAAATCCTGTTCTCATTTTACTGATGTGGAAACTGAGGCTGAGAAGGTGAGTAACTAACTAGTCCAGGGCCACACAGCTAGCAAGTATCAGAGGCAGGATTTGAATTCAAATCTTCCTGACTCTAAGTCCAGTCTTCTATCAACTACACCACCTAGCTGCCTAAAAAAAATTACCTTAAGAAGTTTCAAAAGAGGAAGAAACAGCAAATAGACTTACAGGCATACCAGGTTCTCCTGAAGGGCCAGCTTCACCTGGCTCTCCTTGTTTGCCCTGCAAAGAGGAAAGAACTCTCAGCAATAGTCTACTCCTTCCTTTCTCCATCTAGAGATGGCCCCTTCCTCCCTTCCCAAATCTTTGAGTAATGGAGTTATACCAATGAGAGTCATTAAATAATTCCAAAACTGTAAGAGACTTTAGTTAATAACAGCTAGCATTTATAAAGCATTTTAAGATTTGCAAAATGCTTTATAAAGATTATCTCATTTTATCTTCACAACAATCCTGAGATGGAAGTGCTGTTATCATCCCCAATTTACAGATGAAGGAACTGAGGCAGATAGGTTGTGACTTACCCAGGGTCACATAGCCAGTAAAGGTCTGAGTTCAAATTTGAACTCAGGTCTTCCTGACCATAGGTCCAATGCTCTATTCACTGTACCACCTAGGGATCATCTAATCTAAACCCCTCATTTTGCAAATGAGGAAGCTGAGCTTCAGGATGGGAAAGTGAGTATCCAAATTTCCTTAGCTAGCAGGTGGTGAAGTTGGGATTGCAGATGAGCCTTCTAGATTCTGAGCCCAGGGCTCTCCTTTCTCCTGTACCAGTGGTCCTCAACCTTTTTGGTCTTAGGGCCCTTTTATATTCTTAACATTTTTGAGGGTCCCTTTATGCTTCTAAGAATCATTGAGAATACCCTAAGGAATTTTTGGTTATATGGTATATTAGAAATTAAAATAGATAATTAAAAAAACATAATAATGTATTTGAAATTAAAAAAAATTCAATACATGTCAACACAAATAACATTTTAAATTAAAAATAACTTTTCCAAAACAAAAGGAAATAATGAGGAGATTGAGACTGTTTTATGTATTTTTCAAGTCTCTTTATGTCTGGTTTAGGAGAAGATAATACGGATTCTCTTATCTGCTTCTGCATTCAATCTGTTGCGATATTGTTTTGAAATGTACAAAGAAAATAAGTCTTACACAGATAGAAAAGGATGGAGCATTTTAATGGGTTAATAATATCTTATAATTATTATGAAAAGAGTTTTGACCTCTTGGGAGCCGCTGAAAGGGCTTCTGGAATCCTTTGGTCTACACGATATAAGGAATGATGCCCTATACCACACTGCCTTTAGGCAGTGAGACATCACAAAAGAGAATTTGGAGACAATCTTCCTTCCTGATTGACAGCTGGAAGCTTTGGTCCTAATTAGAAGCTTCCTCAAGATACCACCCTCCCACTGAAACCATGATTATGGAAGAAAGAAACTTACCAGCTCCCCCTTTTCGCCTTTGGCCCCAGCTCGTCCAGGTAGCCCCTGGACAGACAGAAAGGAATGCCAGCTGATCAAAGAGTGAATGGGAGCTGCTGTTACTAGCCCTATCATAGAACATTCTGAGCCCACATAGATCACATACATTTCTGGTATTCTACTTTACACATATACATCTTACCTCTAGGACTAAAGTGTAGGATCCTTGAGGGCAAGGACTCTTTATTTTCCCCACAGTGACTAACTAGTACAGGACTGGACACAGAGTAGCTGCTCAAATGACCAACTGTTTGCGGGACTTTAAAGCAAAAACTCCCAAATAATTCAAATTCTTCCCTTAGCTTAGCATGGTGCCTACCACATAGGAGCCACTTAATAAATGTTTGTTGGCTTTAATCCCAGGAGGGAAAAATCCCTCCATGGAACACATATCTCAGAGAAAGATTGATCATTAAACAATTAGCATTTTCTCCTACACACACACACACACACACACACACACACACACTAATGTCAGATATAGGAAATCAGCCAAGAAGGAAGATGGGGATACACAGGGTTTGTGTTCCCCCCCATGTGCATGCACACACACATGCAAGCATACACATGTTCTCCAGCCCTGCTACTAGTGACATGACAAGGCTCTGAACATCTTGTTTGCCATCTTGGCTTCCCACAAAAGAGACCCTGTAAATCTATGAATCTCTTCTCAATGGCTCCTGACCACTCTATTTACTTTACTTCAGGTCCCTGGGATGGTCCTTGACATAGACACTCTTGGCCCTTCTTCTAATCCCCCCTCCAAAAATTCCCATCCCTGAAGAGCTGTGGAACACTCTTATGTATACTCACAGGGAGTCCATTGGGACCCTTCTCCCCAGGAGCACCAAATCGAGCTGCCTCACCCTGTGAAAACAGAGCAATTAGGAGAGAGCATGAAAGTGGAGGGTAGGAAGCGGAGAGAATTGGTAAAGCTAAGACGATGGAAGGGCTCACAGTTGCAAGCAGGCAATAGTTCATATCAGTGGGGAACTGTGGCCTCAAGGTCACAATTTCCTACCCCTGGACTGTAAGCCCCCTGAAGACAGGGAGTGTCTTTTCTACCTTTGCCTAGCTACCCCACAAAGAATCTAAGTGTGATCCTGGGTCCTCAGGCTGTGCCAACAAATACTAACTGAAGTGAATGGAGTACTTCATAGTTCCCGCTTGCCTGGATTCCTTTTCTGACCATTGCCAGGTTGAGACTCCACAACCTCTCGTCAGTCACAAACAGTTACCTGACCTCACTGTGTAGCACATTCCACTGCCACAGCCTGGCACTTTATGAGGGTGTCCATTCAATATCTGGCTATTTCCTGGATTTTCTCTGGGGCTAGTCACTGCCCCTCAGGACTAAAGTCAAATTTCAGGGCAGTTGCTTGGCATAGTCCCAGGGATGATAAGAGTGAAATGGAAATGATTCAAGAGGAAGCTTGGATATTGACTACAGACCTTCTCACCATCATATCCAGGGATACCATCTCTGCCATCTTTGCCAGGCATACCCTGCAGACAAGAAAAAAGAGCTGTCTCCCCTCCCATTCATTGCAGCATGGGAGTGGGGGACTACAGATGAGGGATGTCTCTTAGACACTGTCAGCCATGGTTGATGCATTTTGCTGAACTTCTTTTTTTCTTTCTTTTAAAAATCTTTGTTGAAAGGGATGTCTCATTGTTTAGAGAAGTGGGATAGATATATATTTGGAAAGAGGGATAAAGATAGATACTGAACCTGTCATTTCATTGGTAGAAGGAATTCTCAGGAGGGGAAATACACTCTGTGAATGTAGGTCAGCACCTTCTCTGCAACTTAGAGGCTTAGACAGTTGCTTCCTTAGAGCATTGAAATGTTAGGTGACTTTACCAGGACCACACAGCAGTGTGTCTTACAGTATGAACTCTAGGGAGGGGGAGAGTAGGGAGGGAGGGAGGGGAGAGAGAGGAAGAGAGAGAGAGAGAGAGAGACAGACAGAGAGAGACAGACAGAGAGACAGAGAGAGAGGATGAAAGAAAGAGAGAAAGAACGAATGAATGAAAAGAAAATACCAAAAATAAGACTAATATTTGTTAAAGGAAAACAAAAAGAACCAGCAGGTTCCCCCCATTTCTACTATGCCCCCCAACCCATATTCAAGAAATACTACTCTGAAACCAGACTTTGAGGTATGTATATTTCTCCCCTACATCTTTGCTTACCAACATTTTGCCCTGCTCAAGGTCTCCTTCCCAATGTCACATTAAAACCTTTCCTGACCATCCCTGCTTTCACAGACCTCCCCTTTCTCAAATTTATCTGCACACCACATGCGTCAGTTCTTTTTTTTTTTTTTGCTTTTTGGAGGGCAATTGGGGTTAAGTGACTTGCCCAAGGTCACATGGCTAGTTTTTGTGTGTGTGTGCATTAAGTATCTGAGGTCTGATCTGAACTCAGGTCCTTCTGACTCCAGGGCCAGCATTCTACTTACTGCACCACCTAGCCACCCCTACATACTTCAGTTCTTAATTATGTCCTATCCTCTAGTGTTCCATGTCTTAGTTCCTGAGGTAGACTGTAAGCTTCCTGAGGTCAAAGACCACATCTTATTTTGTTTCCTCTGTGGTAGAACCAAGCAGCACCACTCTCTACCCCCAATTAACAACCCACACTGAATTGAATAAAACAGCTACTTATCTATAATCAGCATGAAAGATCTGGAAATCTGGAATGCATCCAAGCATGTCCACCAACAGATAGGAACATAATGAGAGCAAAGCTTCTATCCCCATCCAGGAATTCTCAGGCTTCCTCATTCTACTCTCTTTGTGCCTACTACCACCCCATAGCAAAAAGAAGACACAGCCAAGATTGTGCCTTCAGAGGCTTTTGGAGTAGCAGCAATGGACGAAGCTACTAAGAGAAGAAGGGGAAAAAAGAACAGGAGGGAGAGCAAAGGGAAAGAATGGTGGAGTTGATGGCATTGGAACAATTCCTGGGAGGAGGTAGCCCACTTCCATGGCTTTTTCCTCCTCTAAATTACTCTGATGAGCATTCCCCCATTTCTACTATGCCCCCCCTCCAACCCATATTCAAGAAATACTACTCTGAAAGTCCCCAGAACATTTTTTCATTGTGATTTCTGAGTTTAAAATACAATAAAATTACTAAGTCGAACACTGGCCTAATTTACATTCATATTTTAAAGATATTTTGAAAGGGTATTACTTACAGAGATAAAATAATTATGCTGATACCAAAACCCACAGCCTAGTCAAAAGAACAAGATGTACAAATATCTGTTGTCTCTCTCTACATGGACTGCCATTGCTACCAGGATGTAGAGCAAGACTGTGACTATTTTACTGAAATAAAAGGGACTTACAGGCTCTCCAATAGGCCCAGCTACTCCAGGTAATCCTTTGGGACCGGGCCTGCCCTAAAAAAACACACAGCAAATTACCAATCACTTGATACCAAATGAATAGTCAAACAAATAAAGAAGATCTGTGTGTTAGCAGGATACTCAGTCTCTGGCAAAAGCACATTGTATAGCTGAAAGACCTTTGCTCACATTGAGTTGGGATCCAGTGCAGGCCCACACCCTCGATATAAATCTCCCACAGGTAAGGAGGGCATTCCTGGCATATCCGGCACTACAATTGGCTCTAAATAGCTTTCCCTCTCCTAATAATAATATGATAATAATATGCAATAGACTAACATAGAATATAATCATTGCCTCTGCGAACATGATCAGTTGAGTTTGGCTTTAATGAAGTCCCATGTTGGCTTAGGGGTTAGAGTACAAACCAAATGAAACCAAGGTCATGAACCCAGTCCCTTCCTAGGAAAACTAGTCCTACTCTGTCTCATGGCTATCGTGCCCTTCCTTACTTAGGGGTGCATGGTAAACCAAGAGTTACTGAATCTTACTGTCTTATGAGACTTACTAGGTTCAGAGACTGTGTATAATATTCTATGCAGTCCTTCCCAGCTACTGGTGAGGGAGTTATGGTAGGGGGAACTCAATCACTCAAAATGAATGCTAAACTGATGGGTCAAAAGCATCATCTTTAGACTCTAAGAACAGAGTCTCATTGAATTACTCAATAGAGAATTTTGACATTTTTTTAAGAGCATGCAAAGAACTGATTGGTTTTGAGGAGTCAGTGGCAAAACTCAGCTGGTAAGGAATCACAAATCCTGAGGCCTAACACAATCATGACACTGGAAAATGGATGTCTCACTTAACTTACAAGGTCACCCTTGGGTCCGCGGAATCCCTCTGGTCCCCTCTCTCCTCGATCTCCCTGAAAGTTGAGATACAGATTATTTTCTGGGAAAGTTAATATAGAGAAGGTTGTTAAAGCACATTAAGAATGGCATAATTTTGGTAGCTTTCTGGTTGCTACAACTGAGGTTTTTATGAGTCTTTTACAATTTTCAGTTTATCATCAGTAATCAACACATTATCAGCAGAGATCATAACAACATTACTATGAGTTCCAATAGGAGTCAGTAGTGACAGTAACACTATGAGTATTAATGATAACCATAAATAATATTATGCTATTTCAAGGACCATTGTTTTCATCAGCATGGAAATTAATCCCCTCCACCAAATCAGATCTCCCAAACCTTTATAGATAGTTTTAAATTTCTATGCTGAAAAATGTATCATCCTGCAGCCAAGGAAGTGCATTTAGCCAGTCTGGTCTTCAGAGGAAAGACATACAGTCTGGTACTGGGTCCAGATTCTACAACTACCTCTGGATACTTGTCATTTAAGCAAGAATTCTTTAATTCAATGCAACCTACTTGACTACTGTTATACTTTATAGAGGCCAGAACAAATATGAGCAAAAACAGTCACCATAATATTATTCTGCCTCATTGCAAGAACCAGCTTGGGGTAGCATTTGGGTTTACTACTGCATTGGCATGAGAAAGAAAAGAAGGAATAGAAGAGAGAAGAGGAATGGGAGCTGACCTGATAGTTTCCTCCTCACAACAATATGATAGGGTATATAACTAGGACCCCTGAGGAACTCTTAGACAGCCTTGGGACCATTTCCATCAAAACCTACAGTTCTGGAACAAACCTTCAGAAAAGGAGAGAGCTCTGATGACCCTCAATTCCATCTCTGTCCAAAGGATGAGCTATTTATGCTAATCTTCATACCCATGATACCCAACCTGGATCCAGATTTTGTGTAAAAGTTTCCAGGACAGACTGATGATTCTAACCTTGCTTTTGATGGGGGAAAGGAGGGATTGTTAAAGCACTGGAAGCAAATCCTGGGGTTTGAGAGCATGGGGTGGAAGATATAGAGTGAGATATCCATTTGATAGCAGAATGATACTTACAACTTTCCCAGGTGGTCCTGGAACTCCTGGGGGCCCTCGGAAGCCAATTGGTCCCTGTAAAGAAGACCCATACATTAAGGTGATACTGAGTCTCTGGCCAGAGCAATGTTGTACAGCTGGTAGGCCTTCATTCACACTGAATCTCCCCAACAAGGGACCCAGTTCAGTCCCATACCCTCACATCATAAATCTCTCAGGGGTAGGGATGGCTTTCCCAGTATATTCTGCACTATAACTGGCTCTAAATTGTTGTCCCCCTCCTAATAATAAATTAACTAGTACTGTAGTAGTACATTATGTTTTTAAGGTATACTTTCATGATTGCCAGGTCTGAAGTCAGGAAGACTTGAGTTCAAATCCAACCTCAGACATTTACAACTGTGTGATGCTGGGCAAGTCACTTAACTTTTCTTTGCCTCAGTTTCCTCATTTGTAAAATGGGGATAATAATAGCATCTACCTTCCAAGAATGTCGTGGAGATGAAATGAAATAATCATTTTAAAGCACTTAACACAGTGTCTGGCATATAATAAACACTTTATAAATGTTATTGTTGTTATTGTTTTCCTTAATCTATATTCAAGAATCAAATCTAGAACAAATACTGGCTCTGGAGTCAGAGAACATAGGTTCAAATCCCAACCTTGTTACTTACTACTTGGGTGACATTGAGTAAATCACTTAACTCCCCTGGATTTCAGCCTCCTCCCCTCTAAAATGAGGGGGCTGGAATAGATGACCTCTGGGCTCCCTACCTATTCTTCTTGATCTATAATCCTTTAAATCCTACCTTCTCTACAAAGCTAAGGTCTAGCTTTCTTTTATTCATAATCTATTTATCCTATGTATAGCGCTTATATATATATATACACATATATATGTATGTATACACACACACACAGATATTTGTTTCCTTGTCATCTTCCCCATTAGATAGTAAACTCTTTGAGAAGAGGGACTATCTTTTGCCTCTTTTTGTATCCACAGTGTTTACCATAGTGCCTGGCACATAGTAAGTGCTTTATAGATATTTAGTGATTGACTAATCCATCCTACATTGATAAAGCATGGCTATAAGCATAACATGCTCCTTCTCAAAAACCTTTAGTGACTCCCTACCACCCAAACACTACTGCATGCAGTTCTGGGTGCTACATTTTAGGAATGACATTGACAAGTTGGAGTATTTCCAGAGGCAGGTGAATAGAATTCTAAAAAAATCAGAAAAACAAGCCTCATGAAGATAAGTCGCAAGAACTGGGGATTTTAGCCTAGAAAAGAGAAGATGTTTAGGTTAGAGGGAGGTGGGAAAACATGTTCATTTTCTTCAAGTATATGCAGGGTGTTACTGTGGAAAAGGAAGTAGCTGTGTTCTCCTTGAATGTCAGAAGCCAGAAACAGGCACAATGAGTAGAAATGAAGAAAATTTTATGTAGGTTCAATACATGGAAACATTTACTAATAATTGGAGCTATCCAAAAGTGGAATGGGCATCTCAGGAGGTTGTAGGTTCCCCATCACTGGAAATCTTTGAGTGAATTCTGGATGATCCTTTGTTGAGGCTATTGTTGAAAACTGACCTGTTTAGATGTACTTTTGTCAAGTGACTTCTGAGCTGTTCTCCAGCTTTGAGATTCAGTGATGATTCTGTAAAGCAGTGCCCTGGCTTCCAAGGTCTACCATAAGATAGCCTCAACTTGTCTTTCTAGCCTTATTTCCTTCTAGTCTTTTCATGAACTCAATATTCTAGGCAAATTAAACAACTTGCTATTCCCCAATCATATCAAAAAAGAAAATCTTGTACTAGATGAGTGGAAAACTGGACTTCCTTAATATTCTAAGATCATTCTTTGAAATCACACCTATGAAAAGAGAGTCAAGGTAGAGTACCATCAGCCCAGGGCTGATGAAGGGAAAGTAGGATATAGGCAATACTTACACGATCTCCAGGTGGCCCCAGTGCACCAGTCAGTCCCCTTAAGCCCCTAGGGCCCTATAGAAAAAAGGAAGTAGATAAGACTGGAGGGACCAAGTTAAATGAAGAGGACATAGGGAAGAACTAGGGGGAAAAGAGTTGCAATAGATTGTGCCATTTGTGGAATGTTAAATAAGGAAACTTTGAGGGCAAGAGATCTTGGCATGAGACCATCTTGAATAAATTGTTGCTTTTGCAGCTGCAAGATTGAAGATCATACAGAGATCACTTGGCTGAGGGCCACGTGCAGAGTTTTGGAAGCACAGAATTCCTCTTGGGCTGGAGAAACATTCCTGAGTGGAAGGGTTTTCTTATTCAGGAAAGAAGCCAAGTGATTGAGGAGATTCTTTTGGCTAGGGATTGTCCAACAATCCTCTAATGCTGCCTAATAACCATGGTGGAGGAAGAAGGTTATCATGAATTGTGGTTCATTTTAGTCTACGGTTCCTCAAACTATTTAAGTAAAAGCTTTGCCTTGATTGTGCCAACTAGAAAACAAAAGTTTGAATTTCCATGAGTCTCATCTTTTACACAGGGCATCAGAACATGGGAAATATATTTTCATGTGCCAATAGCTCTAACTGGTGCAGAGATGCTTTTCATGCAATCAGTCTCTGAAATAAAAGGGTAAAGAACAACGCAAGTCACAAATGGTTTACTTGTTCCTTCTTTAATGCAATGTTTGATAAATTTTACAAATTAGTATAATTAGCAAAAATGTCAGTCAGTGCTAGAGAGGGCCTTGGAAGACAGAGAGTAGAAGGAGCTGAGAGATCTAATTTGGGGCCCAGCTTAAGTACATCCCACCCTTCAGGTCATCTCACTTGAACCTTCCCCAGTTCTTACCTGTAGACCAATGGTTCCAGGGATACCAGCAGGCCCTGGGGGACCAGGATCACCCTGCAATGGAGATCACCACTCATTTAGGGCACAGTCACATATCTATCTGACACATCTGCATCCCTTCATGCCTAGCTTCAGTTCTTTTGTGGCTGTTCTGTCTCACCCCACTCCAAACACACACCTCAATGTTCGTTTCCATACCAAAATGTCCTCACCCTCATACATATAGGACATGAATTTCTTTAGTCTCTATTCCGTAATTCCTTTGTCTTCTGCTTGAGATTATGAGTTTGCAGAGGACAAGGACCCATGAGGAGTCACTTTGTATGACTCTCTCATACTGTGCCCCACATACTGAAATTATGTTGTCATCATAATCCTCCCAGAAATCTCTGTGTTCTGTCATCTCCACAGGGGCAGCCTTCTTTCTTCTTCTTCAATGACAGAGAGACACAATTCAGTGGCATTTACCTTCTCTCCATCTTTCCCCACTTCTCCTTGCTCCCCTTTGTAACCAGTGGGTCCCTGGGAGTAGAAAAGATAAAGAACATGTCAGACTTCCTAGGTCTCAGGACTTCAGTACACCCTAGAGCTGCATGTCAATTTCTGACTGAGCCAGAGCAGTAGGGCTATGGACAAGGGTCCTCCATCTGAAGCCAAGCCCTAGAGAATACCATACAGAAAAGCAAACAAACAAACAAAAATCCAACTCTAATAACCATAGCCTGAGTGTATCCCTACTTTAAGGATGAGGAGATTGAGATCCATGAATATTAAGTAGCTAGTTCAAGGTTGCCCAGTTAATTATTAGTGCTAAAACTTGGTTTTTAAACTTCTGGACCATTGTTCTTCTCCCTATGCCACTCCAGCTCTCTTTTCCTCCAAGTGACTGATCTTTAATAATTGGACTTTAGCTTCATCCATGCCTTGCTACTTGCTAGAGATCAATTTGGTAATAAAAACTACTTTAAAAATAGTTGTTGAAAAGATCCAAAATATCAAGGGAATTGATAAAAAGAAATGCTAGGGAAGGTGGCCCAGACTTACCAGATCTTAAATTGTATCATAAGGCAGCAATCATCAAAACTACTTGGTACTGGCTAAGAAATAGAGGGTAGATCAGTGGAATAGATTAGGTACACAAGACACAGTAGTCAATGATTACAGTGATCTACTGTTTGATAAATCCAAAGACCCTTGCTTGTGGGATAAGAACTCACTATTTGACAAAAACTGCTGGGAAAACTGGAAAATAGTATGGCAGAAACTGGGCATAGACCAGTGTCTGGCACTGTATAACAAAATAGAATTCAAATGCATGCACAATTTAGATATAAAGGTTGAGAATGGAAGAAATTATGACCAAACAAGAGATAGAGAACATCATGAAATGCAAAATGGGTAATTCTGATTACATTAAATTTAAAAGTTTTTGCACAAACAAAACCAATGCAACCAAGATTAGGAGGGAAGCAGAAAACTGGGAAAGAATTTTTTACGACTAGTGCCTCTGATCAAGGCCTCATTTCTAAAATATATAGAGAATTGAGTCAAATTTACAAGAATACAATTCATTCCTCAGATGATAAATGGTCAAAGGATATGAACAGGCAGTTTTCAGAGGAAGTAATTAAAGCAATTCATAGTCATATGAAAAAATGTTCTAAATTACTATTTATTAGAGAGATGCAAATCAAAACAACTCTAAGGTAAAACATCACATGTATCAGATTGACTAACATGACAAAACAGGAAAATGATAAATGTTGGAGAAGATCTGAGAAAATTGGAACACTAATTCATTGTTGGTGGAGTTGTGAGCTGATCCAACCATTCTGGAGAATAATTTGGAACTATGCCCAAAGAGCCATAAAAATGTACATACCCTTTGACCCAGCAATACTGTTTCTAGGGCTGTATCCCAAGGAGATTATAAAAATGGGAAAAGGACCCACATGTACAAAAAATATTTATAGCAGTTCTTTTTGTGTTAGCCAAGAACTGGAAATCAAGGGGATACCCATCAATTGGTGAATGACTGAACAAGCTGTGGTTTATGAATGTAACAGTATTCTGTTAATTATTATGCTAAAAGAAATGATGAATAGGTGGACTTCAGAAAAACCGGAAAGATTTATAAGAACTGATGCTGAGTGAAATGAGCTCAGCAGAACTAAGAGAACGATGTACACAGTAATTGCCACAGTGTTTGATGACTGACTTTAATATACTTAGTCCTTCTCAGTAATGCAAGGACCTAAAACAGTTCCAAAGCACTTATCATGGAAAATGCCATTATATCCAGAGAAAGAACTATTGAGTCTGAATGTAGAGTGAAAAAGACTATTTTCTTTTTTTGTTGTTTTGTTTCTTTCTCATGGTTCCTCCTATTCATTCTGGTTCTTCTATACAATATGACTAACATGAAATTATGTTTAATGAGAATATATGTGTAGAGTCTATATCAGATTGCATACCATTTTGGGGAGGGAGGAGGGAGGCAAGGTAGAAAAAATTTAAAACTTATGTAAGTGAATGTTGAAAACTAAAACTAAATAAATTAACTTTAAAAAATAGTTGTATGTGAAAGGGGGCAGGGTTGGGGAACACAGTTCTTGGACACAACACCAGTTTCATTTCAATTTCAAAAGTTCCTTATACCTTGTTCTGGTCAAATGGCAGCAAACCAGAGGACTGTATTTGTCAGATCCAACAATTCAATTAAATAGGCATTTCTATAGCACCTACTATGAGGAAGGCACTGTATTGTGTTGGGTATCTTTTTTGGGGGGAGGGGGCAGTGTGTTGGTGTGGATAGGGTTTGAACCTGTGCTCTTGATAGTATTTGGGGATTCCAAGTATGACAACTCTCTCTACCAATGCAGGTCAATATTTTATCTGTAATAGAGAGTTAGCTGGGGCACTGAGAAGTTAAGTGTCTTGCCCAAGGTCACATAATTTGTCTATGTCCAGTATTCCATACAAACCAAAAAACATTCTAGACAAACAGTTCTTGAACCCTGGTCTTGCAGACTCCAACACTGTCTGTTGACTAGGGATACCAAAAAGAAAGGTGGGGGGGGGGAGAGGGAGAGAGAGAGAAGGAAGGAAGGAAGAAAAGAAAGAAACAAGATAAAGGAAAAGAAGAAGAAATGAAAAATTGCTACCCTCTAAGAGCTGACATTATCTTGGATGACTACATCCCAGCATTACAAACACTGGAAGTGAATTGGGACAGCTTTACAAGATTACAATGGCTCCCTTTTGACTCTTTAAGGTTAAATCCTGCTTCCACAATCAGGTCTTGACACTCAGTAATTGTATCTCTTGCTTGGACCTGTGGGCTTACCTTGAATCCTGGCATTCCTGGGGGTCCAGGTGGTCCAGGTGGGCAGATAGCTGGACACTGCAAGAGAACAGGAGATCTAGGATCAGAATTTCATTTTCTCAATCTCCTGCTGACTGCAGGAACACATACAGAGCAAATTTGAGTCAAAGGTCTGGGAGCTCAGGGGCAAAACCAAGATGGTTTCAAAAAGGCAGGGACTCACCTGAGCTCTCCCTGAAACTCCTCTAAACAACTTTTAATAATTCCTCAAAACAAATTCTGGAGTAGCAGAATCCACAAAAGGACTGGGTGAAAGAATTTTCCTTCCCAGGACAATTTAGATGGTTGACGGGAAAGGTCTGTTGCTCCTAGGTAAGAATGGAGTTTATTCCAGCATAGGGTGCTCCACAACAAACCAGCAGTAGAAAGCCTACTGAGAAGGCTACTGAATCACTGGCCTCAGTGGTAGTTTCTGTACCTCTCAGCCTAAAGACAATAAGGGGGTCAGATAATGGATCAAAAGGAAATTACAAGAGCCCCTTTGTTGGCATGTTGTCTTGTCCATACTTGGATCTGGGTCACAGTCCTGGATCTTAGTACCAAACACTAGCATATTAGAGCTTGTGGCTACCCTGCTCACAATTCCAGGGTAGAAAACAGTGATTGTGGAAACTTGAAGACCAGAACACAGGCTAGGAGAGTAGTAAACACACCTCTTCCTAGATCATACCACCTTGGAAGAACTGAAAAATTACAGGTCCCCAGAATTATCTCTGAAAACAGCTGCACAAAAAACTTGAACCTTGAGATAGCACCCCCTCTACTCCAGAAGCAGAGTCCAACTTTAGCATAGAATTAAATGTCAAGAAACAGGCTGGAAAAATGGGCAAAGAGCAGAAAAAGATCCTGACTATATAGAAAGTTACTATGATGACAGGGAAGATCAAAACCCAAACTCAGAAAAAGACAGCAAAGACAAAAGTGCTACATAAAATAAAAATAAAAAGCTACATTAACAAAAAATATGAATTAGTCCCAGACTATGCAAGAACTCAAAAAGGATTTTTAAAAATCAAGTAAGAGAGGTAGAGGAAAAAATGGGAAGAGAAATGAGAATGATGCAAGAAAATCATGAAAAAAGAGTCAACATCTTGGTAAAGGAGGCACACACACAAATACTGAAGAAAATAACACCTTAAAAAATAGAATAGGCCAAAGTAGTAAAAGGCACAAAAATCCAATGAAAAGAAGAATGCCTTAAAAAGCAGAGTTGGCCAACTGGAAAAAGATATACAAAATTTCACTGAAGAAAAAAAACTCCTTAAAAAGTGGAATTAGTCAAATGAAAAAGGAGATATAAAAACTCAATGAAGAAATAATTTCTTAAAAATTAGAGTTGGGTAAGTGGAAACTAATGACTTTGTGAGACATCAAGAAACAATAAAACAAAATCAGAAGAATAAAAAAATAGAAGAAAATGTGAAATATTTCATTGGAAAAACAACTGACCTAGAAAATAGATCAAGGAGAGATAATTTAAGAATTATTAGACTACCTGAAAGCCATGATCAAAAAATAGCCTGGATATTATTTTCAATAAATTATCAAGGAAAACTGCCCTAAAATTCTAGAACCAGAGGGTAAAAAATAGAAATTGAAAGAATCCACTGATCATCTTCTGAAAGAGACCCCAAAATTAAAACTCCCAGGAATATTATGGCCAAATTCCAGAACTCTCAGGTCAAGGAGAAAATAGTGCAAGCAGCCAAAAGGAAATAATTTAAATATCATGGAACCACAGTCAGGATAATAAAGGAAATTGGTACACAAAGGCTATTTCTAAGATGATTAAATGGATGGATAGATGAATGGATGAAAAACATTCATTAAATGATTACCATATGCCAAGTACTGAGCTAAACATGGAGGAAACAAATTAAAAAACGAGACAGTATCTGCCCTCAAGGAGATTACATTTTAATGGGGGAGGCAACACTTGTAGAGAGGCATGGTGGGAGTCACAGAATAGTGAGTGCAGCAAAAGAAGAATTTGTTGATAGACCCTGTCCAGAGATAATTAAAGTATTGATTTGAATACAGAAACTTGACTTTCCACCAAGAAGAGAAGGAACAAACATTTAGTAAATACTTATTCTGTGCCAAGAACTGTGCTAAGCACTTTACAGATAGCATTTTATTTGATCCTCACGTAAGTACTAGTATTATTTCCTTTTTAGAGCTGAGGAAACTGAGGCAGATAGAAATTAATTGATTTGCCATACGCCTAGTAAATGAGGTTGGAATTGAGCTGAGGTGTTCCTGAGGTACTGGTTCTATACTGTGCTGTATTCACTGTGCCACTATACTGTGCTCTATTCACTGTGCCACCTAGTTTCCTTAATGACTAGTCAAGGTTCAGACCCAGCAATAACAAAAGACAGGAGCAAATACAGGATATCCACTGGGCTTAGATCAGTGACCACAGGAAGTTAGATGGAGAAGGGAGGTTGATTTTCATAATCTTTCCTTTTTTTACCCCTGTCTTTCATGGTATACATAGATAGACCTCATTTTAAGAAAACCCATTATTTGAACATCTAAATTCTCAAGATCGATTGAGAGAGTAGTTAGTCACTATTTGCTTTACAAACGGATTTTTCAATTCACCACGGCACTCCTAATTCTTGAAAATGGTAAGCTCTCTTCACATTTAAAAGAATGACATGATTTACATAAAGTTCATTCCCCCCAAATCTTTTCAGGACACACAATGTCCATTTGTAGTTATATAGCAACTTCCTTCAAGCACTCTATGACACATCCCCATTTTTTAAAGGAGTAAACTGAGGCTTCAAGAGGATAAGAAAATATTCCAAAACATACAGAGCAAATTAGTATCAAATCCGGGATAGAAATCCCATTACCCAACCTCAGAGCTTTCTGACAATGATTACTCACATTTCTGTTACACTTTAAATTTTTAAAAGCCTTCCCCTAACAATAACAAGAGGTAGATAATGCAAGAAGTAAATATCAACAAGTAAATATCACAAGACTTGTTAGAGAACTGAGGCATCTAGGTGGCACAGTAAATGAGGCACTCGACCTAGAGTCAGAAAGATCTGAGTTCAAATCTAGCCTTGTATACTTACTAAGTGTGTGACACTGGGCAAATCAGTTGACCCTTGTCTTTCTCAGTATCCTCAATTGTAAAATTGGAATAATAGCATCTACCTCAAAGGGTTATTGTAAGGATCAAAGAGATATTTGTAAAGAGCTTAGCACAGTTCCTGGCACATGGTAGGTTTTATTTATTTATTCCCTTTTTAATTTATCTTATCCCTTTTTTAATAAATTAAATATTTATTCTTTTCCCTCCTTCCCTAAATAGTTGATAGTAATTACGCATCAGGGCAGAACTGAGGTCTAGTTGCTTTTCCTACCACAGGTGACTATTGCAATAACCATTAGCCTGCCTCTTTGCTTTAGTACAAAGCAGGCGGGTTAATTAGAAGTCCAGAGGGGAGGCCCAGGGAGAGAAGCTATGAAGTCCTTAAAAAAAATGAACTCAGTCCTGCCCCCAAAAGGCTGGCTATATTTCTTTGAAAAAAGTGAAATTGACATACTTTATTTTTGGCTTTCAAAAAGGAGGGAAAAAAAATACACCCTTTCCCCAAATGGTTTTTCTTTTAAAAATACACACAAGTGAGGTGTTAACAGATGTTGTCATAAACAGCAATGCTGCCAATTGAGTCTTTTCAAAGGGAAGCTGGAAATAGTTTGCAGTGGGGGCAGGGATAAAGGAAATAATTTTCTGTCACTGACACAAGCTGATAAATTTATCATAGGATCATACATTTAAAGTTGTTAAGTACCTCTCAGACCATCTATTCCAGCTATCAAACACTATGGACTGCAACCAGATCAAAATGCCATTGGGAAGTATTTAATGAAATCAAAATGCAATAGAACATAAATAATGTTAATATATGGTTTTCAAGTCAGTATGTGGCCTGCAAGGATGGTTATGTATGGGTTAGTGACCCATTTCTATGTCAATGACTTTGATACTACTGATCTAGTCCAAGCTCTCATTTTATAGATGAGGAAACAGGAGTCAGAAAGTTTAAGTGACAGGTTTGCATAGCTCTTATGTGAATGAGGCAGGATTCAAAATCAGGCCTTCCTTATTCTAGTCGAGAGCACTATCCCTCATGCCACCTAGTTACCTTGAGGTAAAGATGAGTCCCAAGGCCCATACTAGTATCTGGCAGCCCTCAAGACCTATGTACCATGGCCCAAAGACCCTGTGTTTAACCCAAACTTGCAAATTAAATTCCAGTCCACCTTTCTCCCCGTGTGAGTTAGAGCATGTTTAAATGCAACATTTTATGTTCTTTTATTGATATATTGTTGCTGTAGGTGAGTAATTTTCTGCAAGAAAGATTCAACATAGCTTTACAAACATGGGGCAGACCATCTTCAGTAAGCAAAACACATTTCAGCCCCCTCCTTTTTCCAGGGGCCTCAAAGCATTTTATAATCACCCCTCAAATTCTTCAACCTTACTGATTCTCTTTGAGAAAAGGCAGATAGCATCCTCTTCATTATCCAGATTAGTTTAAAAAACATATACAACTGAGAGATATTGAATCCCTTGTCCATAATCACCTGACTGAACTAGGGCTAGAATTAAGAATAAAATCAAGGGCTCCTTGCCTGGCCCTCTCCATTCGCCTCTGTCTCTTGGTTCCTGAGGACTGTACACCTAGGCCCAAGTCAACCCTTCTAGAAAACAAAGAAAAATTCCTACCTGGAGGTCACCAGCACCATCAGGAAGAACCCCTGGGTGTCCCTGAAATAAAAAACAAATTAGGGCATCAACTGAAACATTTAGATCCTTCCCTCTTTGTCTCATGCTCCATTTCCACTAGAGGTTGACCTGAGGACTTTGGAATTATCCTCAAGATTGCATCATTTATCTTCTTTCTGTCTTCCCAGTTTTATTATGAGCTCCCCAATCAGAGGGACCAACCTCTTCCAATCACTGATCTGCTGCCACAGTATCTACCACAGGGATCACTACAGTGCCTATTACAATGAACCCAGTGAGTGCCAGTAAGTTCTTTTTCATTGATTAGTGGGTTGAGTGATGAAGTGTCATGCTAGGACCTTCTAGCACCTTCTGATCAGAGAGAAAATAGAAATAAGCAAGGGGTCTCTGAATGGGGCACCCACCACTCCTGAAAGTCTAGTCTCTAGGTATCTAGGGTTAATTTTTGCACAGGAAGACAGGTGAAAACTTGTCAACCCATATTCCAAAAGCTGTCTTCCTAAGGGGGAGTAGTGGTATAGTAACTCAGTTATCTGCCAGGAATTTCCTCTAGAGTACAAGGTCTTACCCTGGAGTCCATGAAATTGCTTTGTAAAAATTTATACATTTTGATAACAGTATTTCAATTTGATTTGTTTCTTTGTTTTATTTTATGCATTTAAAATATTATTCTGAGAAGAGGTCCAACATCTTTGCTAGACTGCTAAAGTGGTCCATATCACAGAAAAGCTCAGAATCTCTTCTCTAGAGAATGGGAATAAAGTGAAATCCTTCTAATTACATCCCATAGTCCTTGCCAAGGAGCAACACCAGGAGCTAATAATGAAGTAAACAAAATCCAGCTCATGCTTTGCATCAGAGACAGACAAGAACCAGACAACCTGGCAAGGGCAGAAGATGGGGAATTTTCCTGTGACCAATTGGATGTATGACCTCAGGATTCTGCCCTGTAAATCCTTCCTGAGAGGAAAGAATACAGGTGGCCTAAACTCCTGGACACATCCCTATGTGTTGACTTCTAGCAAGTATTCAATAAATGTTGTATAAATTAATGGGGAAATGAAGGACAGGTCTGAATGAATTGGGACAGATCTCATCTCTGATACCCCAGACAATCACTTTGCTTCAGGTCCTATCCTCTCCTAGGAATTAATCTTTTTTTCTTTCCTGGAACCCGAGGAACTTAACAAATAACTCTTTGGCTAGGAGTTTGGCTTTAGCAGAAGGAAGAAATTTGGGCCCATCCCAGTATTAACCTTTTCTTCTATCCATCTCTTTCTCAAACCCTCCACACCGACCACGAAATCCCTGGCCTTTCTTTGCTCTCAGCAAGTGGGTGCCAGTACTTACAGGAGGTCCTGGGGGGCCTGGGGGACCAGGTAGCCCTGGGAGTCCAGATGGTCCCTAGGAAAGGGAAGAATCATGGCTCAGATAAGGGCACAACTGTTACTCTAAGGTTGGGAAAGACAAGCAATGATGAAAGTTCCCTCTAATAATGACTTTAATGAACCCTTCCCCAGTCCATCCTGTCCCTGTTCCAAGACCAAGCTGATATAGTTCCTGACAGGCCTCCCTCCCAAACTGAGCATCTGTCTCACTCACTCACTCACATCCAGGGTTCAGGATGGTATTTCTGCTCTGATGGCTATTTCCTAGAGCTGTGTCTACATCAGCAAAGTTTTCAAACTATGAACAATACACAAGCAAGGGACTAGATTTGTGCCACCCTGTCTTTTCTGCATCCAGCCCAACCCAGCCAGGAACCATGAACAATGAACACCTACAGGTTTTTTGATGATACATATGTGGATTGGTAGCATTGTGTCTGGTCCTCTAAAGTAGGGACCTTGTTGTGTGTACACGTGATTATATGTGTGTACGCATGTGTATTATGAAATGGCTAACCTATAAATACTTATCATTATGATACAGAAATACTAGTTTAGCCCAGAAATATGAACATGGTTTTAGCACTGGGGTAGTCACTCACAGGGGGTCCACGGACTCCATTTCCTCCTGGGAGGCCACTCAGTCCAGCCTCACCCTGAAGAAAGAGAAAAGAAAATATACCAGGACTTGCTTCTTTCAGTTCTAGTCTTCTGTTTGTTATTGAGGGTTAGAGGGACATTGTTTAGGGACCCTACTCTGGAGCTGTACTTGGGGAACTATGAGTGAAAGAAAAAACATTTTAGTACTTACCATGTGCCAAACACTGTGTTAAGCACTGAGGAGCAGAAAAATTGAAAGAGTCCCTGCTCTCAAGGAGCTCACACTGTAATTAAGGGAGACAGCACATAAAAGAAAGTTCAACTACAGACAGGGAGATGAAAAAGCCTGGAAGTCCCAAGGTTGCTGCCTTTGGGCAGCTAGAAAGGCCTAGAGATCCATAGGTTATATCAACAGGTCAGATTAACTGCAGGGAATAGAGGCAGTTCAGATCAGTTCTGGTAGAACTCCAGTTCCTAAGAAGGAATGAAGTTGTTGAAGACTATTTCATTCAAGTCCTGTAAGCAGAAAGCATCTTAGGCAAAGTGTTAAGGAAAGAGGAAAGTGGTGATGAGTCTTCTCTCAAAGAGTTTGGATGGGTTCTGGTAAAGCCAGCTTTGGGGGAAGGAGGAAGGAGGGGAAGAAAATAAAGTCTCCCCAAGTGGTGGTGGTTGTTTTTGTTCCTCCTTCATTCTCGAAGATGACCAATGATATCATGAGGGTGATGCCTTGACTCCCCTGTAAATTGGATTTATGTAAGCCAGAGCTTTGCAAAGTTGTTAGCCTCACTCTCTTCTTTAGGATCATTGAAATCCAGGGTCAAGACAAAAGTCGATGGTCCAGAATGCAGTGGGTGACCTTGGCCTTTCTAAATTGACATTTTTCTCCAGTTTGTCTGAGGCCACACCAGTTCAGTGACTAAAGGCTAGGTAAAATTTGAGAAAAAGATGACCCAATTTACTATTACAAAGATGTCTGTCTGGGAGGGGAAGACTCTCTGAGTTTCCGGCCAGAATAGAAAATAATTGCTATTTACATTCATTCTAAACCATCAAAACTAAACAATGAGCCACTGAGGCTAGGGGCTATTATTGGTCATTCAGTGAAAGCCAGAGTGATTTGGGTTTAAAAGCTAGTAAAGTAACTCCATTTAAAACACAATGGGCTTTTAAAAAGCATATATTTCGGAGCTATATTTCAAGAAAACAAAAATGAAAACTGTGCAGGGTAAAAAGTAAATAGTTCCAGCTTTTTATGAGAAACAAATAAATGAAAAAGTTTATTTATTTATTTAGTGGTCCATTTTTATTATTTTGTTCAGTGACATCAGCTTAGATGGGAGTTCCCAATAGGCTAGAGGCCTTTGGACCTCTGCAAAAGAGACATCAACTTAGTCCCTTCTCTGGCTCTCTTTGGAGCAGGAACTGAAGTGAATATATTGCAGTCTGGAGTGCTGGGAACCCCAAAAGGTAAGGGTAAAGGGTGGTCTGCCTGGAAAGAATTCAACCACTCAAGCCTTCTTTCAGTCAAGGTAGTGAGATTGATTGTAATGACAATAGAAGTAGGCAAAATTTTTAAGGAATATGCAACTTAATGGGGGTAAGATTTGTATTTATATACAAAAAAAGACAGTGAGAAGATATGGATGGGGTTAAGGAGTAGTAAATGGCCTGGGGTGGACCAGGTGCAGACAGTGAAAGGAGTTAAATGATTGGAGAGCCACAGTGAGAGGTCAGTTAAAGGATTATTGAGTATCTAGGTAGACTGGGATGGGCCAGATGCTGAAGGCAAATGCTAGTGTGGGAAAGTTCTGGGGCTGGATTGCTTTCAGACACATGGTCTTTTCCTTTTAGGGGTCTAGCTCCCATTACCCCATTAGGTGGACAACTGATAGCTAGTTCTGGGGCTCTAATCATCAATTAGTTGCCTTAATGTAGGGATATGGGGACTTTGGCTGGTCTTCGCTGGTTGGTAATAGCACTAGAGTCTGGGGGGAGGGAAGGGGTCATCAAGAATATAAACAAATCGAGGTCTCTAGGTGGCACAGTGAATAGAGCACCAGCCCTGGAGTGAGGAGGACCTGAGTTCAAATCCGACCTCAGACACTTAACACAAAACTAGTTGTGTGACCTTGGGCAAGTCACTTAACCCCAATTGCCCCCCAAAAAGCAAAAAAAAAGAGAGAATATAAAAAAATTTTCTGAGCTATTTCTACTTACGGGAGGTCCAGGAAGTCCTTTGCCCTGCAAAAAGGAAAGACAAAGTAGAGGTTATTCAGAAAGTAGATGCTGAAAGGTTACATAGCTGCTTATGATAAAATTAGAATTTAGGGATTCAGGGTGGGTCCTCTCCAGGGGCAGGGAATATGCTCTGGTGGACTTTCTTAGGATTACAGAACAACAGGAGGTCAAACCCTTGCACATTTGGCTTTGAGGTTCAGCCTCTTAGGAAACTCTGATAGGCCCAATTGGCAGCCTCAAAAAGGGACACAATTATCTCTAGGTTTTCTACTCACTTCCCTTAACATGGCCTTATTGCTAAGAAGCTGCTGACAGTGCCCAAGATTCTCAAGATTCCACCAGCTCTTCCCTTAAATGCTATCCAATAAGAAAGAAGTACTTACCCCCAGCCCAGGAGGTCCTGGCGGTCCAAGGCTACCCTGTGGAATGAAAACATTAGTTGATGATAGAGTTTCCTCAGATGGAAAGGTTAGAAGTAGAAACTTCAAAGGGAAAAGTCAACTCTCTTAATCTCCAACACATCTAGCTAGGTGATGGATATATAATGGATAGAGGACTGGACCTGGAAATCAGGAAAATCTGAGTTCAAATCTGTTCTCATATATTTACTAGTTGTGACCTTAGGCAAATCACTTAACTGCTATTTGCCTCAGTTTCCTCACCAGTAAAATGGACATAATAATAACACCTACCTCCCAAGGCTGTGGTGAGGATCAAATGAGATAATATTTGTCAAGCATGTGGCACAATGCCAGGTACACAAAAAGCACTATATAATTGCTTATTCCTTTCCCTATTCCTGGGATATACATATCACATCTGGGCATTATTTTTTTGTTTTCTATTTTCATATCCACTATTCATTTGGTTCTCGTAGCTGCCAGGCATTTCCATTTGACAAATGAGGAAACTATGGCTCAGAAAGGTTAATTGACTTGCCTGAGATGACATAGCTAGTTAGTGACAAAGGTAAGCCTAGAACCTAGAGCTTTTGAATCCCAGGTTTTCTCTTATTTTGAAATTCTCCACTATTCAATAAAATTCAGAGTCTAGCCCCCAATACTAGGTGTCCTAATTCCAGTTCTTCCTCATCTCCTTCCTAAACCCAGAAACCCAAACCATAATTTGGAAAGTGATTTGCTCTTGTAATTCCTGCCCTGAAATGAAAGATCACTGTCAAAGTCATCATATGTTTAGTGGTTAACTTTAACCACAAGTTAAACGGGTAGGCAATTTCAACTTTTTTTGTTTCTCAAAGTTAACTTGGGGAAATACTTTGGAAAAAGTTAACTTCTGAGCTGCTGAAAATGGAGACCTAGAAGAATGCAGGAGAATGGGTGAGATGGCCTCTGGATGTGATGCAGTACAGGTCCTAGGAACTCCAAAATTCAAGGGCACAGCATGGGTCTGTCTCAAAAGAATTCGACCACTCAAAGTCTTCTTTCAGTCAGAGTAGGAAGGTTTTATTATAACACCAGTTAGGTGGGCAATATTCCTAAGGAATCTGTGCATTTGATGAGGATTGGACTGATACTTTTATACAGAAAAAGACTGTGAAGATCTGGATGGAATCAAGGAGTGCCAAGTAAGCTAATTAAGTAATCAAGGTGGGCTGAATGGGCCAGATGCCTTGGGTGGAGGCACCAGTGATCTGGGCTACTGAAGTGTATGGAAAAACTCATGGGCTGGGTTGCTTTCAAAGGTTAGGGGTTCACATCCCATCCCCATCAGATGCCCCTTTCATCTCAAAGATTTCCCATTAGTTAGAGAAGGCACAAAGTAGGCAGATGATCAAGAATCTTGAGTGAATGAATGAGTGAATGGCAATGGAACTTAGAGATTTTCCTCTTTTATCTTTGTGACTGTAAGCTAGATGAAGGTAGGAGATATGTCTTAGCTAAACTTTGTAACTCCCCCTAGCACACAACAGTGTTCTGCACATGGTAGGCACTTCATAAATGTCTACTAAGTGACTAAATAAAAGTTTAGCAGCCTGGGACATCTCTCCTATGTCTACCCAGACAGTTCCCTGCACTTATGCTGCCCTCCTTGCTTCCTATTCCTGCCATCTGATACAGCTCCAAACCCCCTAGTCCTGAACTTACATTTGGAATCCTACCATCAAAGTAATGAATTCACTTTCACTGCACATTGTTCATGACATCCCTTAGTGGTTCCCATCAGGGACTTCCTGGTCATACACTCTTCACTAGGACTACCTGCTGCCCAGTAGTGGTGGTGAAGGGGGTGGGGGTGGAGGAGGTTAGAAGGCAGCCTTTGAACTGCATGGGATGAGAAATTATTTTCATCCTGACACATATTAACTGCAAGTTTGGGTCTGACTGAGAACTCCTGCTGTAAGCAAGGGAAGAAATTCCTTAGAGAGACCTTGTGGGGACATTAGAAGGAATTAGATTTATTTCTAAAGGAAATTAGTCCAGCAAATGCTTCCTGACAGGCCAGGCTGGAAGGTGGGAAGCAGAGCTGCTCAGAAGGTAATTAGAATAGGGTTTGCTTTCTTCCCTTCATGTGTGAGCCAAAGTGCAAGTGAGAAGGTGTGTGCATAAGCCCCTGTGAAAGAATGGAAAATGGAAAGCTTGCAGCATTGAGTCTGGGTGTAGGATTGTGTAAAAGGGAGCCAGAAGATGAGTTTGGATGGAGAGTCTTTCCTGACAAAAGGAAATGAGTGTTTGCAGTCCCACAGACACAGTGTGTGTGTGTGTGTGTGTGTGTGTGTGTGTGTGTGTTGGGTTCCTCAACATGTCTCTGATTCTTCTCTAAGAAGTTTCCCCCAGGGGCGGCTAGGTGGAGCACTGGCCCTGAAGTCAGGAGGATCTGAGTTCAAATTCGGCCTCAGACACTTGACACACTTACTAGCCATGTGACTTTGGGCAAGTCACTTAACCCCAATTACCCTCCAAAAAGCAAAAAAAAAAAAAAAAACAAACCCAAACCCCTCCCCCCAAAAAAGTTTCCCCCAAACCAGGGGTGAGGAAGCTGTGGCCTCAAGGCTACATGTGGCCTTCTAGGTCCTTGGTGTGCAGACTTTTGATTGAGTCCAAGTTTTACAGAACAAATCCTTTTATTAAGAGGATTTGTTCTATGAAGTTTGGATTCAGTCAAAGGGCTGCACTTGAGGACTTTGAAGGCCACATGTGACCTCAAAACCACAGATTCTCCACCCCTGCCCCAATCCCTAAAGTCATGAAAGGGAGACATGACTTTCTGCTTCTTCTGTGTTCACATTTCTAAATGGGACTCTATTTGTTCCAAATTGATTCCAGAACTCCTTTCCCTATTAGTGCCCCTCTGACATCCTTCCTCTCACCCCAACCAAGAGAAGAAAGTGATTATCTCTGGGGACTCTGGAATAAATTTCCCAGACCTCCTCTCCAAGCTCCTCCTCCCAATCTTATTCCTTACTAATTTTCCCCCTACCCCAATCTCAGGCCACTCTCCCCTTACCCCTTTGATTATAGGTGGGAAGATCTTCAGTCCAACCTCCTCAATTCAATATATGTGGAAACCAAGGCCCAGGGTCACACATGTAAGCATGAGCAGTGAGATCTGAACCCAGGTCCTGTGACTCGAGAGTCAGTGTTTGGTCCACTGTACCATGCTGCCTGCAAATCTGGCTGCTGACTGTAAGCTTGCTGCTTGAGATTCAACTCACTTTTTAGCTTTGCTCTTCCAGCAGCTGGTACAGAGATTAGAGCTTGTCCTGAAGGGAACTGTCTCATTCTTTGCATATCTTTGTTCTCCTCACATTTTGACTAAATCCAAGCAGGCAACTCTCCAGTCAGTCAGTCAGTTAAGATAAGTAACCTTCTAAGTAAATTCACTCTATGAAAAGTCGAATTTACAAAGCAGATGAATTAGGAGTCCTCCTAAAAGGATTCCCCAGTGCACTTATTTTTTGTTTATGGGATGTTATCTCTAAGATATAGAAGCACAGGGAGTAGGCCTGTGATTTCACTGGTACAAGGAACTCCCAGGTAAGGAAATTCCCTCTATTAGAACAGTTGAGCATCTTCTCTGCAATTTGTATTCTTAGAGATTTGCATAGAGTCCTGAGGTGAAGTGACTTGCCCAGGGTCACACAACACATAACATTCTATAAACATATGCTTTTTGAGGCAGAATGATTGAGGAATAAGGATCCTCTTAGCTAAAGTTAGCAGCCCAAATCATACAGATAAAACATTTACAAAATAGTATAAAATTATAAGGAAATAAGGTTTAATTTACAAAAAAAAAATTGTTAACTTCCATGTGGCTTTTTAGCACACCTGGGACAGGTTAAGACTTGAAAATTGTGACCCTGTAATATCCTCTGATGCATTAAGCCTTCAGTAACTTCACTGATTACAAGTTACTTATGAGGCACTGAGAGCATGATCTTTTTGTCATTTAAAAGTTTATTTTTAATAGAGAGGCAGTGTGGCATAAGCGAATAGAGAGCTGACCTCAAAGCCAGGAAGACCTAGGTTCAAGGTCCACATCTGACACACCCTGATTGTGTGACCTTGGGCAAGTCACTTAAACTTTTAGGACTCCAGGCAACTCTCTAAGAGTTGTCCAGAAGGTGCTGATCTGTATTGGTATAGCAGGGGTGGGGAACCTTTGGCCTCAAGGCCCTATAGGCCCTCAAGTACAGACATTTGACTGAATCCAAACATCTTGTTCTGTGAAGTTTGGATTCAGTCAAAGGACTGCACTTGACAACCTAGGTTCCCCTGGATATGGAATTCCCTCACCTGGGAGGTCCCAATAACCTTGAAGTCAGAGGTCTAGCACTAAACTCTGAAAATATGTATTTTTTAAATAAAAAAATAGCTGTTATTGAGTGTTGCAACCTAGTGCTGCCCACCTTGCCTGTAGCTAGTCCTTGTTCTTTTTTTTAGGTATCAATTCCTTATTTAAGCTGAGGTACAATTGTGAAGTCGATGCATGAAGATGAAGGGGATAAACAGGGATAGAATTGTGACCTCCCAGCTGTCCTCCAAGCCAGTAGCTGCTGCTCCCTTGAGGAGGCCTGCAAGAGGGGTCTTTCTTATTTCCATTCTGCAATTTCATACCCTGCTTATTCCCAGGAAGCTGAAGAAACAAAGCTAAACCCAGCCTTGCTTCCCAGAGCTCCTGCAAGCTTCATCAGCAAGAATCAAGTGACTTAAGCCAATAAAAACAAGACTTTGGTCTGAAGCAGTCAGGACCAAGGACATGACTTTTATACATAATGGCTTTGGAGAAATGTACACATGTAAGTAACTGGGCACAGAGGGAGGACTCTAGATAGAACTATCCTAGTATAGTTAAATCCTATCCTAACGAACCAGATCAAGTGTCTCTGACTCTAGAAGGCTACCAGGGCAAGCTGTCCTCCATTCTCTACTCCAAGAGGGCCTCCTTTATGCTTGCTTTCCTGTCCCCTTTCTTGTTCCCTTCCTTCTCTGCCTTAGACCTCCTCTGAGTTAGAGATCTTAGTGGTCATAAAGAAGGCAACCACATCTATCTCTTCCTGCCTACCTCACAGGGTCATTGCCAGGAAAGTGCTTTGCAAATCTTGAAGAGTTAAATAAATGTGCGCTGTTACTTTTAGTCACAAACCCTGCAGCAAAATAAACTGATGCCTGGCCCTTTATCCATAGGGTCAAGGAATAGCTCAAGGCTTTCATGAATGATTAGGAATGAGGTTACCTTTTCTGTGCCCAGTGACTATATACCCTGGAACTACTTCTGTTCTCCCTGCTCCCTCCCACCAAACAAATTTAAAAACAAAACAAAACAGGAAGTTCATATAGACATTTCAGGAACTTACCCTTTCTCCAGGTGAGCCTTTGGGACCAGGGGGCCCATCCTGACCTGTTAGACCCTGAGGAAGAGGCAGAAAAGAAAGGAGTCACATGGAGAGTACTCTGGTACATAGCAGGAAACAAGAGGGTCAATCTACTATGTTATCATTTAAAAATTAAACACCAAAGAAACCTCCAAACAGCAGGAAGCAAAAGTATCTCCTTCCCTAAATTCCAGACTCTGCTGTAATTCAAGCAAACAGATCCCAACGTAAAAGTTTTTCTGGCCAGGCCCATGCTGAACTGACTGTCATAAATGGTTCTGTGGGGGGAAAGGAGAGGGAAGGAGAATTTCTGCCCCTATATAAACACATAAAATATCACATACACAAATAAGCTTTTATTAGTTTTCCATCAATAGGCACTTTCAGAACAGGGAGTCGTGCAAGACCAACACTGCTTGTGTTTAGGGACTTATAGTTCCTTTTGGAGTCTAAAAACCAAGGTTAGGGGGGGTATCAGGGAGAAGACATTTCTTAAGATTCTTCACTTTAATATCAGTGGTGAAATGGTGCAAGGATGGGCAGGAAGAGGAAGAAAGAGGAGGAGCAACAAAGAGGTCTTGGCTTGTGCACCTAAGCCCAGGATTTAGAGCTACAATGGACCTTTGAGACCTTGTTCTCTGGCTAATTAAGAGTTGGCTCAGCTTTAAACTTTCTAAGAGAGGAACATCATGGTGCTTCTTCATCCTGCCAACAATCTGTCTAGCAATCACAAATCAGTGGTTATTTGGGTTACAGCCCAAACAACTCCCAAATCTGGAAACTTCCTGTAACTTGGCCCCAGCTTTCCCGCATGAATGGGCAGTGGGAAGAGAGAAATTATAACTCCCTCCTGGAAGTTGTTCTGAGTATCTTGGGGCCCCAAGCAAAGGGATTGAGTTCCATACAGGGAAAGCCTGGGACAAGATAGGAATGCAGGGATAGGAAGTGAGCCCCCACGAGAATGGCAAAAGAGAAGCTGTGATACTCACATCTACACCTGGAAGTCCAGGCAGTCCAGCTTCTCCAGGCTTCCCTAGTTTCCCTGGGGCTCCTTTGGGGCCCTGTACAAGAAAGAAAGGGAAGAATGAGGGAGATGGTCTAGTTCCAGAAGATGTGGCACACAGTGCCTGGTTTATGGCAGGCACTTAATATAAAGGTTTATTAAGGTGATTGTGTCCTCTTTGGAATGTTCACCCTTATCCCATATCTCCCACAGGGGCTGTCAGGCATACACCTACCGTCTTCCTAATTCCTAGATACAGACTATCTCTTCTAGCAAGAAGGTCAGCTTTCACTTCTTCCTGTACAATCAAGTCTGTCCCTAGATGCATCATCCCTCCGAGATTAAATGCATCCCTCCCTTCTTTTTCCTTCTTCAGAGCTATGCTTCAAACTCTTCTCCTCTCAGATTGCAGGAGGGTCAAGGAAACAAATTCCACTACTCTGTAGTTGTGTTGCATCTCAGTGCTTACCTGCCCTAAATTTTCACTTCCCCTTTAAGTCATGCTCTTAAGTTTTTTTCATGCAAGTAGGCTGTGTTTCTCTATGCTGTAATATTCCTAAGGGTGGGAACCAGGTTCCTTTCATTTCTTTTAGATTTCCATCCCTTTCTTCTGGGTTGCAGTGCCCAAGACTGGGCTCTGAACCAAGCTGTTGAATGACTTTTAGATCTCAAAAATCAGTGGAAACTGGAAGCCCCAATCTGCTGGAGGGCAGGCAGCTTATATGTTAAAACCGGCTCATTCCCTGCCAATAAAAGGGCCCCTTTAGCAAAAGAGGTTGAAACAACTTATTGCCCCAAGCAAAAATTTCCCAGTTCTTTTCACTAGGAGAATTTGAGGTCACCCTCCCTTAATTCCTTTTAGACAAAGAACAACCACACTGCTCTCAGCAATGGATCAGATGGATAATAGAATGGGAGCATAGAATCAAATTAGAGGATATTTGTTAAAAAAAAAAAAGAGGTTCACATATAATAGGCTCCAGATAAATGCTTATTCCCTTTCCCTTCCCTAGGAAGTCTCTAGGCCAAAGAAAACAGCAGAACTGGTGCAAGAAGTCTTCAGCTCCCTAGGCCCTCCCTTTCTACCTTTTCACCATCCCACATTGCTATTTTCCTGGCTCCTTTTCTTGTCTCTTCTATTTTGAGGGTCCCTCCTTCTCAAGACATCCAACACCTATTACTCCTGACTTTCCCAGCCTGGTAGGGGAACAGAAAGAGCTCAGTTAAGGACTAAACTGTCCTTCCACCCTTGGTCCTACACCAAATGAGAGGTCCTAGGGAGCAGATCATTGTCCCCCCAGCTGATAAAGCTGAGCTCATTCTCCTAACTTCCCCTCTCCCCCACCCCCAAATGTCTGTACCACCAATGCTTGAAGGATCCTGGCAGTTCTTTAGTTAGGGACACACTTACCGGGGGGCCAGGAAGACCTGGAGGACCAGCTTCACCCTAAGACGGGAAAAAAGCAACAAGTATCCAAAACATTAAAGAGAGACCCTAGTGCAGCTTCCCTCCTACTTCCATCCATGTGAAATGAAGGTATTTCGGTTGCCCAAAGCCACCCTGGGAATCCCATCTAAGCTGATTCACTGTTGGATGTGTTCTGTGTTTAATTCCTGTGCATTTTTATCCTCAGAAAAGGGAAGGAAGGATCCTGAAAGATTCTAGGACAGAGTTCTCTCTGCTTAATCCAAAAATAAGAGCCTGGGAGCCAGGTGTCACAGGTACAGTGGAGATTTGGGGAGATTAGTTATGGTGAGCTATTGACCTAGAGACTTCTTTGTTTTCAGACTCTAGGGTCTTCCCATTGATTGTCCCACCTCTAAGAGAGAATTATGAATTGACTGATGTGGGGAAGGTTAGGATTTGTAGCTAGAGGAAAGATATGTTACTGTAAACACAGCAGCATGAAAAAATGGTCCAGAAACAGAAACACTAAGACATTGTTGGTCTAGTTGTTCATACAGTAGTACTTGTAGCCATTAACTGGAAATAAAGCTAGTGCCCATCATTTGGGGAATGGCTGGACAAATTATGGTATTAAGTGTCATTGAATATAATGTGCCATAAGATATGACAAATATGATGGATTCAGAAAAGCCTAAGAAAACTTGAATGAACTAATGTAGAGTGAAATGAATATAACTGGGAGGATGATTTACACAATGATCACAGTAAGGTAAAGGAAAACAACTTTGAAAGCCTTTGGAACTCTGATGAATGCAGTGACCAATCGTGCTTTAAGAGGACTGAGGACAAGGCAGCTTCCCACCTCTTGACAGAAAGGTGGAGGAGGGATGGGGGGAGAGGGTGGGTGGGCTGCAGAACGACACATAGATTTTCAGATATAGCCAACATATTCTTTGCTTTGCTTGACTGTACTTTCTGTTCTAAGAGAGGGTTTTCATCTGTGTAAGTGGCAATGGTAGGTAGCATTAGTGATGTTAAAAAAAAGGGAGGAAGGCAAAGAGCATCAATTAAACTCTTAAATATATATATATATATATATATATATATATATATATATATATATATACAAAAGCAGAAGGAAGTTTTTTAAAAATACATTTTAAAAACTATATAACAGAATCCTCTAGTTTCATATACAATCCTTTCTTCCATTCTTTGTACATTAAAATGTGCTTATTTGTTGCTGTTTTAAAAGTTCCCAATAATAAAAATAAAAACAAATATCAGGAATAGAGTATGTTTGGGAAAGTATATGTCTACATATGTATGTATATATGTGTATGTATATAGAGAAACATATCTAAACTTTATCGTAGCCTTCTTGGGGGAATGGGGGGAGGGAAAAAAGAACAAAGAAAAAACACATGGCAGAGAACAAAAGAAAACTTACAAGGAAGCACAGAAAAGATGGACAATTCTCAACATGTGTACTATTTATCATACAGGCTCTCTTGAAATGAAAATTTATTGTTACATATTTTGAATCCTGTCTTATGCTCTGCCATGCACATGACATACTTTTTCTTCTTTCTTTGTATTTAAGTTTTAGTATGTAAGTATATGATATATTTTTGTTTCTTTTCTCTATTCTGTATTTGTGTTCTGGCCCTTGAGTCTAAAATGAATTTTTTTAAGTTCGTAATAAAAAATAAAATTCATATTTTTAGAAATGGCCCAGAAAAGTGGCAAACTATACCTCTTTTCCCAGTACTATCATTCCAAGTGCCTAAATTCTTCCCTACCCCTCGATGGTTAGAAAAATTATAAATGCCAAAGCTTCTGTCCTGCTAAGCAACAATAACTGGATATTCCTGAGTGTCTCTCACTGGCTCCCTTCCAATTCTATCTGGGAGTAGTAGCTCATTGCCTTCTGAAAAAATACGGGCTTCATATATAATCAGAATAGACAGCTATCTGCATGATGTGACTTTGGGGACTCAGGAAAATCAAGCTTATTTATATATCATATTTATTATGTCTTTTATTATATTGATACACCAATATTATTTCCTTCACCTATCTCTGTGTCTAAAATGTCACAATTAGTACCACTGCCCAGAATAAAGACAGTAGGCTATTATACTGCAAATATTTATTGGGGGGGTACAGAATTAAGGTCATTATAGTCATTATCAACCATTGACATCTAATGGATTAGTGCTAATGGAGGACTGGGGGTAGAAAGAAGGTTAAAGAAGAAAATATGGGTATGATGGTTTAGAAGGCTAATTAAGGTAGAGACCCTGAGTAATAGAGCCACTGAAAACCACTAAGGGACTAAGAAGACTAAAGCTAAGTCTAAGAGAAATGAGGGGACATAAGATGGTGGTCAAGGAAATCCTTGCCTAGTTCACTAGTTCACTTTTGCCAAGAACCATCCAGGATTCAATATGGCAGACTTAAAACTAGTATTCCCAGAAAGCCAAGACCCCACTTGCCACATGGACTTTTTATTCATTCTTATTGAATAAGGGTATTTCAGGATGAGCTCCCCACTCCACTCCCTCTCTGATTCCATTCCATCCCATCCTGTCTATCACAACCTGAAAGCTTGAGGGAAACAGTCCTTTCCCTATTAGACCTGCCTGCTGTACCCATAGAATAGGGGCTAGATACAGTTAGGTCTTTATTCCTTTGTAAAACCACAGACTGTGGTAAGAAAAATCACCACCTTGAAACCCTCTCCTTGCTCAGTTTAGGGAGCCTGCTTTGCGGCTTACTCAACTTTGTGGTTTTGCTAAAATGGGAAAAACCAAATTCCTCAGTGTCAGATCCAATGTCTGATCAGCAAAGACTTCTATGAAAAGGGGAAAGGGTAAAAGGGGGGAAAAGGGAGAGGGGTGCAGAGGGAAAGGAGATACACATCGCATTTCCCATGAAATGAGTGATAAGATTTCCAGGTGCCTATCTAGTTAGCAAGGACTAGCAACCACATCTACCTATAAGTATTTAGACTGTAAAATAAGGTAGCAATTCTTTCCTGAGTTCAATAAGAGGTGTGTTTCTCAGCCTCCCCCTGAAACCTGCTAGTAGCAAACACTGTGGGTCTTATAAAGAGAACACACTGCCCGCCTCCCTTCCCCCAGCCCTACCCTCCCAGCAAGGGAAACAATTTCAGTCTGAAAACTATCAAAAAGACCTAGCTCTTCTTTTCTGGGGAGCTTCTAAGGAGGTATGTGTACCTATCTCTCCCCCAAAGCAGAGCCTCATCCCACCACCTTCTTCAATACTTTTTCCCTCCTGAACCATCAAATCCTTAATTCTTCCTCAGGTCAGAGATCAATCCCTCAGACAAATACCCCCATGAGTACAAATTTTCCCATTTCAAAAAGTTTGTGGTGAATTTGCCAATGTTTAGAAAATACTTTCTTTTCACTGTTTCATTTTTTCACTTATAATTTCTACTTATTGAAAATGATAATTGCCAAATAAGCTACCTAGGAACCTGAGTTAACTCCCCTGCATTCTTTCCTTTTTGACTTCTCCCTCAGACTCTTCACTCCAATCCAAGAACACTCACATCTATGCCATCTTTTCCAGGAGGTCCAGGAGGTCCTTGAGGTCCAGCAGGGCCCCGGGGTCCCACTTTCTGAAAGGAGAAAAAGAAAGATGGTATTAGGTAAAGGTCCCCCAAAGATAGATAATTCCCTGCCCCATTCTACTGACACTCCAGCATGGCCATCAGTCACCCTGTCAACTATTATTTATTAAGCTCCTACTGTATGACAGGTACTGTGCTAAGACAAAGAGCACTCCCTGCTCTCCAGGAGCTCATAGTCTAATGGAGGACACAACATACAAGATATACTACGGGATAAATCAGGGGAGTCTCAGAAGGAAAGCACTAAGATTAAGCAAGCTGGGAAAGGCTCTTAGACTCAAAGGAAGCCAGGGAAGCTATTAGGCAGGAAAGCAGGAAAACTTCAGGTGTTGAAAGAATTCTCCATCTCAGGGAATCAGTGAGACTTGGAGCTAAGACATTTTTCCCCTTCCCAGAGCAAGCTCCTTTAACAGTCCTTCCAGGTAAACCAAGTCATCTAAATGGATGATGGTTCAGCCCAAGCCCCCTGAAACCATCTAAACTCTCAGCAGAAGGAGGCTAGCAGTTGTTGATATCCAAGGTGGGGAATGTCTGGAGAGCTGCATAATGCCGTCTGTGTGCCCTGAAAGAGGCCTCTCTGTCAAAGTGGCTGAGGTGTGGGATTTTTTATTTTCATGCTTTGGGTAAGAGAGAGTCTATACAGTGGCATGGGCTCCATGGGGAACCTGGTCCAGCGGAGCAGTTCTGGGAACAAAGGTCTCATTGTAAGACTTGCCTGGAGAGCTGGGGCTCTGCTCTTGGGGGTTTCTCTAAAAAGAAGCAGAGACACAGAGTCGCCTGGCAGAAGGACTCTGTCAGACACCAGGGACTCCCAGGTGATGCATGAATTAGAGCCCTTCCTGGATGAGGTGGGCATTCATGATCAGGGTTGGGAGGGGTGCCTCAGGGAAGTGGGGGTTCTTACATGGTTACTGGCTCAGCACTGAAGAGAGAAGGAATGATTTTAGTATTTCCTCTAAATGCTGTTATTTAGGGAGAATAAAGTATGTGCTCAAATTCATACCATTTTGGAGAGAGAGAGAGAGAGAGAGAGAGAGAGAGAGAGAGAGAGAGAGATTATATATATATGTTATTAATTATATATATATTATTAATATATATGATTAATTATACACACACACACACACACACACACACACAGTTTTGTTTGTTTTTTGCAAATGGGAGTGTTGGCTTTAATAATGTCACACACTCCCTCTTCCCACAAGACAGTTAGTAGTGGCCTCTAGATTGTGGAATAAAGCCATCCATCTATCCATTCATCCATTCTTCCCTCCCTACTCCAGATAAGGTTTCCAGTTCTCTCCTGAATTCTTGCTCTTTCAACCTGAACAAATGAAAACTGGAACCACCTACTTATTAACCCCTACCTCTACAACTTGAAGGAAAAGCAATCTATGCTCGTGTTAGCTCTTTCTTTGCTCAGACCTCAAAGTAGACAAAAGAATGCTTACCTGAGCTGAGGAGGTAGCTACAAGTTGACTGAGAAAAAGCAGCACCAGGACAGAGGTTGCAGCCATGGCTTCTGCAGTTTTGGGCTGCCGCTGGCTGCTTCCTTTCCTGGTTTCCAGAAGTCTTCTCTCCCTTACCTTTCAGCGCCTGATTGTGCCAGGCAGTCCTCAGTGTCTTGATTCACCCTATCTCCAAGAAGAGGCTCATAGCCAAGGGTAGCCTTACTGGGGAGGGGAGGCCAGGTTACTGAGGAGGCGGGCTGGAGAAAACAGGGGGCTGGCCAGCTTGGTGAGTGACACTGGCCTCTGAAAGGATACCCATTCACACCCTTTCACACAAGCACTACATTCAAAGCCCTAATAGGGCCTTTCAGAGCCAAGGGTGTGTCTTTTCCATGTACAGATTGAATGAAGATCAGGAGTGTAAAAATAACTAAACTGAGTGACTATTGAAAAAACACCCATGGGGTCCTAAATAGAAGCTGGGAAGTTAAAAAAAAATAAAGTCAAGATGATTTTTTTTCTTTTCTGCCAGTCCCAGATAATGTACCAAAGATCCTCTTAATCAGAAACTCAGTTCCTTACATAGAGAACCCCTTCACAGAACTATTTCAAGGGGTCATCACTGCTGAAATATTGGGGAAAACTCCCAAGAGAGGCAGGTAATTCCCTTGATATGACCCAGAACAGAGGTATAACCTTGAGCCCCCCAAAATCTAAGCATCTTTGTTGGTGGTACAGGGGTGGTGATAAAATTCAGACCTAGGAACATAAAATTTCCTAATCTACTTTATTTTTTTATTCTGAATTTAATATGCACCCACAAAAAGAAAGACACTTTCCATGTACAAAGTAGAACAGAAAAGAGGATTATGTGTAAAATCATGAATTTCTATTATGTGCAACTTAATTAAAAATATATATATATATAAAACATGTTATTGTCAAAGCCATCTAGTTTGCCTGTGCTTCCCTTTGAATTTCCTTCTCTTCCCTTTCTCCTTTTTGACAGGGTAGGGAATAGTCCCCCTTAATTGTTTATTAGAATATAAATACATTTTAAATCACCATCTGAAAAAAATTGTTATAGTACATGGATAAAAAACAAAGTAACAGTTTACAGCTAGATCAATAGCATCTTAAGAACCAACACACTAATAGAATAAAATAAAAGGAAAGCAAAGGAAACCAAAGTTATTGACTAGAGCAATGCCTTCCATGTGCCCCGAACTTCATGAGTACTACAAAAGACAAAAGACTGGCCATGAAATATATTAAAGTGTGCAGGTCCACATATGTTTTAGGCTGACTCTTTCAATGCCCGAATAACCTTTGGGAATCTCCTATCACCCTTAAACTTCATAGCTTCTCTGTAGTTGACATCGATTTTCAATTATTTTAGATTAAGCATTTACTGTTCTCACTTTTAAAAATGCTTCAATGAGCTTCTTTTATTTCTTTTTGTTTATTTAATTTTGTTTTATTTGTTTATTTGTTTGTTTTATTTGTTTATTTAATTTAATTTTATTTAATACATTTTTTAAATCATTAATTCATGCTTACATTCTTTTCACATCCATCAAATCTAGCTATTTATGTTTCAACTCTGTATAAAAGTAGTTTTTAGGGGGATTTCGGTTTGTTTGCTTCTTTGTTTTATAGTGTCAGGATGATTTTGGTAAAATCTGTTAAAATGAATAGAACTGCCTTTCAAATGAAATGCCTGGTGTTTCCTAATTTAGACCTGCAGGCACACAATCATTTCAGATTTGCAAATCACTACTTTTGCCAATTCTTGATTTTAGCTCCTTTCCTCTGGGTTTACTTAGGGTTTGATTATATTATGCCTTTTGTGATCCTGAATCCTTTAAGGATACTCATCCCCCAAGCACATTTGGGATGAAGATAAATCAATAAAAAAAGCACACATCATTGGGGTGGCTAGGTGGCGCAGTGAATAGAGCGCCGGCCCTGGAATCAGAAGGACCTGAGTTCGGAGCCAGCCTCCGACACTTAATCCACACAAACAAAAAAACCTAGCCGTGTAACCTTGGGCAAGTTACTTAACCCCAATTGCCCTAAAGGGGCGGCTAGGTGGCGCAGTGAGTAAGAGTGCCGGCCTCGGAGTTTGGATGACCCGAGATCAGATGAGGCCTCAGAAAATGAGCACCCACGCATAAATAATGACTAGCCGTGTAACCTTGAGCAAGTTACTTAACCCCAACTGCTTTAAAAAAAAAAAAAAGCACACATCATTTACTACATCCCAGGTAATGGGGACACAAAACCAAAATAACACCTATCCTGAAGAAATATATATTCAAGTGGAAGAAACAACACGTACACTTATAAATACAAGCACAAAAAAAATACAAGGTAATTCGAAATGAGGGGTACAAGTAATGGGAGGTCAGATAAGATTTCCCAAGTACAGGGGCAGCTAAGTGGCTCTGTGAATAAGAGTACTGGCCCTGGAGTCAAGAGGACATGAGTTCAAATTCGGCCTCAGACACTTAACACTTACTAGCCGTGTGACCTTGGGCAAGTCACTTAACCCCAATTGCCCTACCTTCCCCCGTCCAAAACAAAAGCAAAAAAAAAAAAATCCCCAAGTACAGGAGGTACTAAACTGAGCCCAGAAGAACTCATCTCCTACCTCTGCACCTTTGTACTGGCTGTTCTCATACCTGGCATGTGGTCCTTACCTCCTTCTCTCAGAATCCCTAGTTCCCTTGAAGGGGGTTTCTAGGGATTCTGAAATGCAAAAGATGGAAAGGAATATACTACCTACAGTCAGTCTGAGAGAAGACTTGGAGGTTCAATTTTTAGGTGTCTGGTCTGGGTTCTAGGCTGACTTCACTATAGGCAGAATAAGTGACCACGTATATGCCAATACACTTAATTATATGTAAGTTCATTACTATAGCTACTTTTTTCTTTTCTTTTTTCTTTTTTGGCCACACTATTGTTACTTCTTTCTCCTCTTCCAAATCCTCCCTCCCCCCCTCCACTAAATAAACAACAACAGGGGGGCGGAGTCAAGATGGCAGAGTAGAAACAGCACTTCTACAGAGCTCTTGCTCACACCACTTCAAAATTATGTAAAAGGGGGATTCTGAATGACCTCAGGAGCTCCAGAACCCACAAAATGACACAGAGAAGCTAACCTCCCACTGAGGACAGTCCAGCAGCCCGGCAGGTAGTGGCCAGCATAGCACTCTGGGAGTCAAGCCCAGGTCCTTGTGAATTGTGAATCTGAGGTTTTAGCCCCAGGGCAGCCAGACCAGCAGCCAGCTGGAGGGACCCCAGAACACCAGCAGCTGTGGTGATTCTAGAATTATCAACACAAAGATGTCTAGGACAAAGTGAGAGGTCAGTGGCCTATGGACTTTGGGACTGGTTGGGAGAGCGTGTGGCCTCTTTCCCCTGGGGGCGAGAAGCAGCTGAGAAGCCGGTGCAGCTTTCACTACATTGCCATGTTGCAGCTTCAGCTCCTGGCCTGTGGATTGTAGGGGGATCTGGCAATCAGTCTGGGGGGTAATAGCTCTTGCTTTACCCTTCTTGGATCTGGATAGCGGTGTGGGGTGGAGGTCTTAGGGTGTGTGACCAGCTTGCCAGAGCGTGTGGAGGCTTCAGAGGGGCACCCAACTAATACCTCTGGCAATTGGGAAAACCCCAGCATTTGGGATGGAAGCTCCCCTGGCTGGTGGCGGAGTCCTACTGTGGCAACAAGGCCAAAAGTCAAGTAATTGAGTGGCAACATGCCTAGGCAAAGGAAACAAAATAAACAGAAAAATTCAACATTAGACTCTTATTTTGGGGGCAAAGAGGATCAAAGCATGGAACAGGAGGAGGACTGTGAGGTCAGAAATCCTGCACCAAAAGCCCCAAATGAAAATACAAGCTGGCCATAAAGGACCTTAAGAAGCAGATGAGAGTCTTTCCCGTCTCTCAAGATGACAGACAAAAAGCCACCCAAGGAAAAGAAGGTCAGAAAGGAAAAAAAAGAGAGAAAAAAAAGGAAGATATAGCTGAACAGGCCAAAAAGCCTTGAAAGCATTGTAGTCAGAATGCAGTCCTGGCCTGAGGGATTGGTAGATACTCCAGGTCTGCAATGTATTCCTGGAGAGCCATGTACAAGCAGAAATACGCTGCCCCAAAAACCCGGATTGAAAGGAAGAATAAAGAAAAAGTGCCTGCTACTATCTAAAAGCCTGTTGGTAGTGATAAGAATGGAGGAACTCGAGTGGTAAAGATTCACAAAATGCCTAGATATTACCCTACTGAGGATGTGCCTAGAAAGCTGCTAAGCCATGGCAAAAAGCCCTTTAGCCAGCATGTGAGGAGACTTCGAGCTAGGATCAAGCCTGGTATAGTTCTGATCATGCTCACTGGCTGCCACAGGAGCAAGCATGTGGTTTTCCTAAAGCAACTGGCTAGTGGCTTGCTTCTGGTGACTGGACCTCTGACCATCAACCATGTTCCTCTGAAAAGGACCCATCAGAAATTTGTCATTGCCACTTCTAGCCGAGTTAACCTTTCAGGTGTGAAAATTCCAAATCATCTTACTGATGCTTACTTCAAGAAGAAGAGGCTCTGTAAACCTAGACACTAAGAAGGAGAGATTTTTTGCACAGAAAAAGAGAAATATGAGATTACAGAGCAGTGCAAGGCTGATCAGAAAACAGCAGACTCTCAGATCCTACCCCAAATCAAGAAAATTCCTCAGCTCTGTGGCTACCTGCATTCTGTCTTCTCTCTCTCCAATGGAGTTTATCCTCACAAATTGGTGTTTTAAATGCCTTGTGGAGAACACTTATTAAAATATTTGTAATAGTTAAAAAAAGAAGCAGGTAAGAGAAGTAGAAGAAAATTGGGTAGAGAAATGAGAAAGATGCAAGAAAAGTATGAAATGGCAGTCAACAGCCTGACTGAGGAAAATAACACCTTAAAAAATAGACTAACTCAAATGACAAAAGAGACTCAAAAAGGCAATGAGGAGAAGAATGCCTTAAAAAGCCAAATTTGGGGGGCAGAGCCAAGATGGCGGAGTAGAAACAGCTCTTCCAAGCCTCTCTGCCCCCAGATTCCCCACAAACTATGTAAAAAAGGACTCTGAACAACTTCTGGAGCCCCAGCACCCACAGAACGACACAGAGAAGCTAACCTCCTGCTGAGGACAGCCCAGCAGCCCTGCAGGAAGGACCAGCGCAGTGGTCTGGGACCTGGCAGTGTGCAGTGCGCAGAGTGCAGGAGCGGAGCCGAGCCGAGCCCAGGTCCGCCTGAGCCGAGGTTTTAGCCCCGGGGTGGCAGGGCCAGCAGCCGGCTGGAGGAACCCCAGAACACCAGGAGCTGTGGCGACTCCAGAATTATCAACATAGACATGCCTAGGACAAAGTAAGAGGTTAGTGTCCTATGGACTTTGGGACCTGTATTTGGGGAATGCGTCAGCTCCCTCCCCTGGGGGCTAGAAGCCGCTGAGGAGACACGCCATTTTGTAGTTTTCATAGGCATTTCCGGCTCCCAGCCTACAAATCGTGGGGAGATCCAGCGATCAGTCTTGGGGGGTAATCGCTCTTGCTTTAACCTCCCTGGTTCTGGATTGTGATCTAGGGTGGAAGTTGTGGGTGGGTTTACAGCTTGCCAGAAACGGAAGTTGCCCCCCACACGTTTGGGACGAAAATTCTTCTAGCTGGCCTTAAAGCCATAGTGTGGCAACAAGCCCAAAAGTCAAGCAATTAAGTGGCAACATGCCAAGGCAAAGGAAACAGAAAAATGCAAACCTAGACTCCTATTTTGGGGGCATAGAGCAGGAAAAGGACTGTGAGGTCAGAAGTCCTGCTCCAAAAGCCCCAGGGGAAAACATGAGCGGGTTGCAGGCCATAGAGGACCTTAAGAAGGACTTTAAAAATCAAATAAGAGAAGTGGAGGAAAAATTAGAAAGAGAAATGAGAAGGATGCAGGAAAAGTATGAAATGAGGTCAACAGCCTGACTGAGGAAAACAACACCTTAAAAAATAGACTAACTCAAATGGCAAAGGAGGCCCAAAAGGGCAATGAGGAGAAGAATGCCTTAAAAAGTCGAATTTGCCAGATGGAAAAAGAATCTCAAAAGTTCACTGAGGAGATTCATTCCTTCAGAGTTAGACTGGAGCAAATGGAAGCTAATGACTTTATGAGAAATCAAGATGCTGTTAAGCAGATCCAAACAAACGAAAGATTAGAAGGCAATGTGAAATATCTCATGGGAAAAACCACTGACCTCGAGAATAGATCCAGGAGAGACAATTTAAAAATTATTGGACTACCTGAAAGCCATGATGAAGGAAAGAACCTAGAAATCACCCTTCAAGAAATTCTCAAGGAAAACTGCCCTGATGTTTTAGATCCAGAGGGCAAAATAGAGGTTGAAAGAATCCACCGATCACCTCCTGAAAAAGATCCCAAAAAGAAAACTCCCAGGAATATTATAGCCAGGTTCCAGAATCCCCAGATCAAGGAGAAAATACTACAAGCAGCCAGGAAGAAACAATTTCAATATTGTGGAAACACAATCAGAATAGCCCAGGACCTGGCAGCTTCTACACTGAGGGATCGAAGGGCATGGAATATGATATTCCAGAGGGCAAAAGAACTGGGAATGAACCCAAGGGTCACCTACCCAGCAAAACTGAGTATTTTGTTTCAGGGGAAAATATGGTCATTCAGTGGAATAGAGGACTTTCAAGCATTCTTGAGGAAAAAACCAGAATTGAATAGAAAATTTGACATCCAGACACAAGAAGGAAGAGATGCCTGAGAAGGTAATCAGGGAAAAGAAATCAAAAGGAACTTATCAAAGTTGAACTATTTACATTCATATATGGAAAAGCAATAACTGTGACTGATGACATCTTTCTCACTATGAAAATAATGGAAGAAGGGTGTGTGGTCATATGAATACATATGTGAATGTGTGTGTATATGGTTACAGTTATATATGGATAGAGGGCATAGGTTGAATTTGTTGGGAAGGGAGAATACTCAAGGGATGAAATTATGAGGTGAGAGAGGAAAGTGGCAAGAGGAGATGGGGAGAGACAGGGTAGGGTAAACTATCCCATGTAGAAGAAGCAAGGGGAAGTGGTTGCAAAGGAGGGGGAGAATAAGGAAGGCTAAAAAGGCAAAACCACATTCACATTGAATTTGGTTCAGGGAGAAAATGACATACATACTAAATGGGATATCTCAACCTGCAGCAGGATAGGGGGAAGGGGGATGAGAGGAGGGATGATGGATGGGAGGGCATCCTTGGGGGAGGGGAGGTTGGAAGTACCCACTATAGAAGAGGGACAGGATCATGTAGGGAATGGACCAGGTGGGGGGTGGGATGAGTGGGAGGGAATTATAAGCAGCCTTGTACAATATATCTACTATGATAATGTTTTGCATAGCTAGACATGTACAACATATACTGAATTACTTATCTCCCAAGAGGGAATGGGTGACAAGGGAGGAAGGAAATGGATCTGAAATTCAGATGTAACATTAAATGTTTCAAATATATATAAATACTATTATTAATACTCTTTTGCTTGTAATTGGGAGATAAGATGTGCAGGCATTGGGACACAAAGATTCAACTTCCTCTAATGGAAAAGTCGATGGGGGTATGGGAGAAGGTATGGGAGAGAGCAGATTGGAGGAAGCGATATCTTGTGGGACTACTACTCTGGGAGGTTGGGTAGGGAAATAACGGGGGGAAAATGATTGTAACTCAAAATCTGGCGGAAATGAATGATGTAAAACAGAAGTTAATAAAGTATTTGTTTAAAAAAAAAAATT